>VDFB02273100.1:124667-223630 GCA_007258455.2 Sequoia sempervirens | reverse complement strand
GTCTGGGCTGAAAACAAAATCAAGAGCCAGAAAAAGACAAAATCTGTGGGAAATCATGAAGAAACAGTAGCAAAGGCTGCACTATTCAGAGAAAATAGATGGGTTGCAAAACCATATGCAACAGGATTTTCGCAGGTAAATGAAAAAGATGTCTCCTAAAGAAAGGTGTCTCCAAAAGTCTATTCCTCAGCTTTTTAGATATCTGATAAATTTTATGGGACACAGCAGAAACTTAAAAAACCACCATCGTTTTCATAAATGCCTCCAGGATAATCCTTTCATGGACCAGTAGCACACCTACAAGAACCCTTGGCTTAACAGATTAGATGATTAAGGTTCTTATCACTCAGCTCTCTTGATGAACTAGGCAGGGAATGTGCATAATAAGGGCCTTTGACAATGTGGTGACTGGAAGCTCTTGCCCAGCAGCAGGGGTCTTATGTTTTTCTTATTTTAATGTTTTATGTTTTAGTATGACCCACAAAGACTTTCCTGACACCGTCATCCAATATAGATTTGATGAACAGCACTGTTATTATCAGTTGCCAAGTTACAAGTCACCACCACAACTGCCAGCAATATACTTTCTATATTTTTATGCTCTATGTTTATGCCTATAATAGAGCCTTTGCTGGCAGTTCAGTATCTGTCCACCATTCCTGGCTGGTTGACTTCATCTGCTGATTGGCCAGCGTAGAAGGCAGTAAAGTTGGACAATTTGAATTTGTGAACCCTGTTAATCTCTTTTTAAAGCATAGTTAATAGCTAGTCATTTGAATTTGTGTTTAAATAATTTTGCAGAAGGCAATAAATCTTACTAATAATAATACAGACTTGCAGATTCAGTATTATAGCCATGAAAAAAGAAACTTTAAACAAGTCAAAACCCAGTGAAACAAACACTGATAGAAATATGACATATGAATGGGTTTTGAGTCTTGACACACTCATTCATATTTTAGTGGCCAAGTACAATTCCTTTGTTACTTTTATGTTATCTTAAGACAATATTCTACTTTCAGTCTAGCATTTAACAATCAAAACTCCGTGGCTTTTAGTATCAAATCATGAAACACAAACAAGCATAACCATGGACATAATCATTACAAGTGAAAGAGTAACATTAAAATTCAAAGATACCAGGTACATGCTCAAAGACAGGGCAAACAGGATAGAAGGAATATATGGCAGCATATTTAGTTCACATAGGGCTGTCTGGAACCAGAGAGTACTCATGCAAAACTTGTTAATGTGAAGTAACCAAGGAATGCTTCCCTTGGATACACCAGCAGTAAATAACATGCAATTGATGTGACTCAAACTTAATTATAAAGCTCCATTAGAAATTTAACTTTCAAGGTATAATCATAGTCCATGGGAAACATAAAATGGGAAAATCACAGATGCCTCATGGAATTATATGATCAACAGCTACAGTCTACTTTTTCACAATTTGTCAATTCCAGCTTCCTAAGACAAACAAATCAATTTCAACATAAGAAATATCTAGCCTCAACAAAAAGAAACTACCTTTTGATAAATGCCATCTCCTCGAGCAACAGGTAAAACTTTCACACCACGGAAAAATGCAGATGTCACTGGATTGGTGAAACACCTATCTGTTGCACAGAGCGTCCACCTTAAACTTTTGGCATCTAACAACAATTGTGGTGGGAGAACAGATGATATAACAAAAGGATCATCTACAGAAGCCACATGATTACTGACCTGAAACAGAGCAGAAGATTAGTTTTGTTTTATTTCGATATCTCCAAGTATACCAATAATAATTGTTTTGCTCAGAAGGCCTTTGCACTTCCAATAAATGAGAATGATTCAGTGTCATATTAATTTATCATTAAAAGTTAAAACACCTTAAGAATTTAAACCCCTATGGTACATCAGACAGAAGAAATGCAAAATAAACTAAGGAAACCAGCCTTTATCCTGCAGGTAGCACGCAATTACAACCACCCTTTGGATAATCTCTATTACATATAAAATAATAACAAAAGTGAGCAGCGCACAGCACAGACATATTGATGTGTCAGTATCTGTTTGTGCCAAAGGCCAACATGCATCGAAATATTTTAGGATGTCTGATAAAAATACACTATAACAGCAAGCTATAACTCCCTATCATCACAAAGCTTCTACAATGCATACTGTAATAAGTGGTTGCCCCTTAGGTCGATGCTTGATTGCCTCCTGAAGTTTTTCTGCACCATAAACCTGAGAATGCCAACTAAACTCTCTCATCAGTCTTGCACACCATCAGGGAAATATAAAATGGAAAATTGAAACCTAACTACATCCTGATTTTTCAATTTATTTTGCATGGAGGTAGAGGAGATATTTCAACTTTCTACATAGCAAAGCCATATAATTAAAGTTTAAACAATTTTATCCTGCCAATCACAAATTACATCCTGTAAAATCCAATAAAATAACAATTCCTGCACAGTTACTATATCTTTTCACAGTGGAACAGAGACTATAGTTCCATTCATTTTATCAGAGCACAATTGTCTGATAAAATCAGAGAGTGTCATGGCACAACTGCTTATAAGACGTCTTAAAATGTTCTCAACTAAGTCCAACTTCAGCAAACTAGTGAATGTAAGGATGGCTTTAACCCCATGTCAGTAATGGAAGAGTGTGATTGATTAATCAATTAATGACTTTTAATTTCAACTTCTCTAATACTGATATTAAATATCTTCAAGAATTATGTACACCATTACCTCTGTATAGTTAAGACCATGCATAAATGCATGGCATACATTTCCTAACAGTGGAACAGCAACTGCTTGGAGCATGCGGACCATGCCAGATTCTTCAACATTAACTGGCTCCTGATCTGAAGCAACAATTGGGAAGAGTTAGAGAAAATAATATTGTATTTTTTAAAATTGAAAAATCGAGCAGCTTAGATATAATGCAAGTATATGTACACCATCTACACACCACTCATCAAAGTCATCATAATATCTAGGCTGGATTACCTCATAACAGAGCCCAATAACAACTGCCTCTATACACTTAAGGCACCTTTCTAACTTTCGTCCTTTGAAATTTTCAAAACAGAAAAAATTATTGCTGTCTTTAATGTCTTTAAACTATTGAACCAACAGAAATTTCAAAATACTGTAAGTTTTATCTTATTGGTTAGGTAAGACTCCAATCTCAGAAATTGAGACGTTTCTATCATCCAATTCATACATCATTGGCAATTGCATTTTGATGACAATTTTTTTTCAATTCAGTTACTGGGAATAGTTATAAAAAGTTAGGGATACAGACAAAACTAAAAGTATCTCCTTATGCAGTATAGAATGTTTTGTCATTGAGGCATAGCAGCAATGCCTGTGTTTTGCCCCAGTTCAAAAGACCAATCTTTGCCTACAAAGCCATTGGTTAAAAAAGACTGCTATCTAGAAAATTCACACATTTTCATCATCCAATTCAAACATAATTACATTTTGATGACAAAATCTTGTCCATTCAGTTCCAAGGAAGTGTTATAAAAATTCAGTGATACAGACAAAATCAGAAAACATCTCTTTATGCAGTATAGAATGTTTTGTCATTGAGACATAGTAGCATCACAAGGGTTTTGCCCTGGTTTTTAAAAAGAAGTCTTTGCCTACAAAACCAGGGGTTCTTGTTTACACTTCATTTTTACAACTTTTCTCTGCAGAATCAAACTGTCTTAGAGCACAAGGGGACAAGCGATAAAGATCCATCAGCAAATTAGGGCACACCTTAGGCATTACTGTTTATGGTTTTCCTTGTTCCTTCTGATCTTCAAGCTGCCACATGAAAGAGGTAACTCCTGTAAGGGCTTTTTCGGTCCAAGTTCAAAATTTTAACTTTGTTGGGTTGAGTAGAGTTCAAAAATAAGAGCTGGAAAGTTCAACTTTAAAGTTATAAACTGTGTTACCGGGTTCACTAGGAATCCCTGACAAATCTGGATCTGTCCAAGTCAGGTTTTGATCTTAGTCCGAATCTGGCCTAGGTAAGGACAGGGTCTGACCTAAGTTACCAGTCCTGGTTCTAGTTCAGGTTCTGGTTCAAAGGTTCAGTTCAAGGGTTCAATCAAAAAAATTATTGGGTTCATTTTGGATTTTTTTTGAGTTCGTGTATACAAAAACATATAAAACTCAGAAATACATACATATTTGCAGCAGTAGTTAAGATCAGAATACCACACAGCATCATACATTGTATAATAAACAAAATCACCATATATTACAATGTCTATTAGTCAAACTCGAAAGTCATGATATATCTTAAAATTAAAAAATAATAATGTCATGTGTCAACAATCAGCCATCACTAATCAAGCACCATCATATGGGTTTTCAAAAATATCATCACCATCCATATTAGATGATGTGGGTACTGGTATATTAGAAGAACCACAAAGAGTGCCACTAGCACTAGCACTCTCATGCTCGCTAGTTGGCTCGTCTTCAACATCAAGTGTAACAAGATGAGAAGTGGAAGCATCCAAGTCAGAATGCTTTAGCTCAATATCCCACTTCCTTGTAGCCGCTTTCTTTGTGTGAAAGGAGACACAAGTTTAAATTCACCTACACTAAGTCCTCTACGTTTTTTGAATGTAGTTGATTGCATTTTACTGAGTGGATGGAGTATATACTTCAATTCCTCTCAGATGAAAATGAACTAGCAGCCTATTAAGAGAAAAATAGAGAGTTTAAAAGTCATAAAATTTAAAAAATATATATAAAACTTACTTGCAATGAAATTTTGATTGTAAGAGGTCGTAGGTGTGTGAATGATTGACCATGGAAGTACCACCAATTATGACCATCGACCTTAAACTTGTCACGAAGAGCATTAATACTAAAGTCTTTGAAGAGTAAAAAATCCATGAACTTAATCCTAACTGCATGCTGCATATCAAGCCCAATGAAGGACTACGAAGTGGTGTCTTGTACCCTTGGCTCATTTCAACATCTCCACATGGAGCAATCCTTCTTGACACAAAAAAGATCTCAATACTATACTATTTGGGGCTCAATGTAAAGGCAAGAAGATGTAGTAGAGTGATCATTTTGTTCCATCTCTCTTCAATAATTTTGTGAAGTTGTTTGAAAAAAGTTTCTTCAAGATTTTGTTCTTTCTCATTTATGATGATCTTCATCTTTTCAATCATTCAGTCGATGCCATCATATGTTTCTCCCAAAAAAGGCCTATCCACATCAATAGAACAAATCATACTCAATATGTGCTCAATGAAACTAAGTAGATATTCAACACAATGCCACCAAATGTCATCTACGATCATCCACTTAATTTTTGTTGCTCTTGTAGTGCTAGATTGCCAACATATGGACCAATTTTGACTAGTGACCATGTTGAAAAGTGCCTCCCAAAACTTCAAAAGTCATCTCAAAACAATTATGTTAAGAGGCAAAACAAGTCTTAAGCAACAACATATTTTAAAAACAAAATTAAAACATTAAAATTCACTAAAATTAAAATTAAATTAAAAAGTTTACAAAAGTGAAACATATTTATTAAAATAAATCTCATTGCTTCACTTACTTTCAACAAATCCAATTTAAAAAATGTTCTAAATATGCCTTGTGACATATGGTGGTTGGTGATGAACATTTGGATCTCTTCGAACACGGCATACACCTATTTGATCCAATCAATTTTGGTGCCAGTTTTTTGTATTATAAGGTTGAGGAAGTGGAAAACACAAGTGATCCAAAGGATGTGTGAATAATACTCCTCAACTAATAAACCAACTACTCTTCAATTTTTGGCATTTTCTATTATGACTTGAACAAAGTTTTGAGGCCCCACTTCTTCAATGGTTGTCAAGAGAATGTTAGCAATAAATATACCATCCTTCACTTCCTCTTCACATTTCACTGCTCTCAAAAGCATTGCCCCTTTAGGGGGCATTACAATAACATTGATCAATGGTTGATTTCTTGCATCCTTCCATCCATCGAAAATGATGAACACCCCTATTTCAGCCCATAAATACCTTATGGGCTTCAATGACTCCTCTATTAACTTCACATCTTTTTCTAATAAGGTGCTACGCATTTTCTCAAAACTCGGGTCCTTGTATCCTTTTGGAGTCTCATTAATTACTTTCACCATTTGTTGCCAATATTGTGAGCAAACAACATTGAAAGCCAATCCATTTGCATAGACACATCTAGCTATGCATTGATCAGAAATCTCTCGAGACTTGTTCTAAAATGTTGTTTCCAACAACCCCTTTGTTCTCTTATGTGTGAAGGTCGCGGGTTGTTCTTCATGTGTGGCTAAAAATGGGTGGCTCTCTACAAGTTGAAGATTAAAAGACAATGGACAGTGCTTAATTCTTTGAGTTCCTTTCTTTAACAAAGACTGATTTAATTTGCTACTTGATTTGCTTTTTCCTACTCATTAATATATGCTATAATTTGCACTTTTGGAATGGGTATTGTTGGAAATATTGTTGTCATTGATGTCAAGAAGGAAATCGCTGGTCCAAGAAGGAAACACCATGAGGTAGTAATGGCCAAAGGCTACTAATCGAATACACTCTTTGAGATCATAAGATGGACAATTTTACCTTAACAAGGCAGCGCTTAACTTACATTCCTTGTTAATGATGGCCGACCCTCCTCTACTTTGGCATCCTCTCCCACATCGTCCCTCTTTATAAAATATAAAATAAAATAAATTTAAACTTAAATAATAATGGGAAAACCCCATTTTAGCACCCACAAACAAATACACAAGCAGAATTTATGAGAAGAGCAAAATAAATATTTTATAAAGGCAGATTTTGTGAAGGAAATTCAAGTGATTGTCATCCATTGAAGAAGAAATATTTAAAGAGACAAAAACTTTTACTTATTTGGAGGTTGGTGCTTCCTAAAAGAAGAGATTGATGTCTCTTGCTAAAAGAGATTGATGTCTCTTGCTAAGTTGTTGCTTAGCAGTGGGGATTGGTGTCTCCAGTGGGTTGGTGCCTACAAAATTTTGTAAGAGTATTTTATTTTGAGGTTGGATTTGGACAATAGATCCAAGCAATCTTTTCTTCGTGGTTTTCTCCCGAAAGTGTTTCCACGCAAATCTCGTGTCTCTTAATTGCTTTTATTGTAGTTGCTGAATTTTAAATAAGTAAAAGTAATCTGTCAATACTAAGTAATCTATCAATCCTAAAGTCTCAAGGCACTATGAACCAACTAACTTTTGTACTCATTTAAAGGTTATCGTGTTCCTCTTGATTGAGTGGGTGAAGCCATAGGTGGACCAATTCCTTTTTAAAACAGAGGAACTAGCAATTCGTGAAGTAAGACAAATAGCAAGTTGTTTCAACTCTAATGTTTCCTTCCTCTCATGAAATTTCCACCATCCAATTGGTCTTTTTTGTGCAATAGTGGCCCTATTGATCCTAGCCTCTAGATTGTTGAATGTACGACCCTAAAGATTGGAAAATTAAAGCCACTACTATCAAATTATGATTGCCTCCTGACTATTATGCATCTTAAGAAGGGCCTTCATAAACCACTCCATTACCTCATCATCTTCAAAAGGAAGAATTTGGCCAGGTCTAGGCGCATACCACTTGGGAATAGGAGCATAGGCAACCATATGAAGAGGGGTTCTCATTGTGTTCCACCTCTTTGTAACAATAGGCCTAATATGCTCCTCATAGAATTGTAATCCAAGATCCTTGTCACGAATTGCTTGCTGAAATTGATCAAACATGTTATCAAAAGTCTTATAAGTCTCTCCAAGGCTAGAAGAGTCTATATCCACATACCTGATTATGCCCACAATAGGTGATATGATCTTTAAGCAAAATTTAAAAATTATAAGACATTAACACTATTAATAATTTAAATTTAAAAAGAAAATAGAAACATTAATTATTAAATATTTTTTTCTTACCTAGCAGTAGACCACCAAGTGTCATTAAGCACCCTTTCTCTCACCTTCTTCCCTTCTTTTGTCTTTGATTGAACCCAATTTTTCCACTCTCCACAAACCACCATGGATTGTAGAGCATCCTGCACCTCCAACATCCTCTCCAACAAAATAAAATAGCTAGCATATCTAGTCTCAACTAGTTTGAGGAATTCTTTCTTTGAATAAGATTGAAATAATGCAAGTGAAGTGTGATGATTATATATAAACATTTGTATGTTTCTAGCTTTGGGCACTATTATCTTCACCCAATCTATTTTGCCAATGTCTTTCAAAGCATATACACATCATGGAGTCCAAAAAATATGTTCCAAAGCATTCTCAACCATCAAACCAATTAACTTATAAACACAAGCTAAATTTGTCACAACTTGCATAACATTAAATAACCCAACCTTCTTTATAGCCTTATTCCAAAGGTCAAACTAGTAATCAACATCCTTATGTTTCCCAAAGCAATCAAAAGCTCTAAGAAAGTATCAACCAACAAGACATGAAACAATAATATTAATGAGTAATTGATGTCAAATATGAGTCCACCCATCCATGACAATGGAACAAGCAATCATCCATGTTTGTCTCATCTCCTCCATCAATATGTTCACCTTTCAATATTGTTTGTCAAGAAGGGAGGTACACAATCTATGTTCTCCAAGGGTAACATAAGAGGGTCTAACTAATATTGCACCTCTCAACATACCTTTGAAATAAGGAGACCTTGCCAAATGAAATGGGATGGCATGGGCATAAGAAAATTTGGCCATTGAATCATCAGCCTACTCACCTTTTTGCAAATTCATTAACCCTACCACTATATTTTTCTCACCTGCAATAAAAGTGGCTTTCCTCTTCCCTCTATCATAACTTTCTCCAACTAACATATTGGAATAGTCATCAAAAGATTGCAATGCTTTGGATGAATTAGTACTCGCATTTTTTCGTCACTCTCTCCAACCAACTTTACCATTTCAACCTATTGTTCCAATGTCACATCTTTACAAACTCTCACCCAATAAATTGTGTGCAACCCTACTATAGCTCCCATGATAATTAATTATGCAAACATGACACAACCAATGCTTGTTGACCCTTGTACTTTTAATCTTATTAATGCTTAAATTGGTAGTAAATTGCAGCAAGGGTTTTTTGGGATTGAAAGGGCCTTTCCCCAAATTTTTGAAGAGAGGATGAAGGGCATGCAAAACAGTTTTGTGGAGTTCCAATTAAACTTATGTTTGGATTTTTTGAAGAATGATCCATTCTATTTACTTCAACTTTTTCACTGCCCATCTCATTCACATTGTCATCAATGCTGTTAATGCTCATTTTCTAGTGTTTTTGTGTGAGAACAAACTGAAATCAAAACATTTTATAACTAATTATATACCCTCCCTAATTAGCTAACAATTATAACTTTGTATTAAAAAACAAAAGAGATTTAAAAAAACAATCAAAATAGCATACCTCGTTGCCAAATGGTTGTTGTTGAACCAATTGATATCTTCTTTGTATTTAGATATATTGTTGAATCTTGATACCTTGATGCCTTGAAGTTGACATATTGACAAAAATTTCACTTGCTTCCAGCATGAAAGGGCAGTTGCAGATCTCCAACAACAGCCAATATATTATTGCAACCTCCAATAGAAATTCACTAACACATTGAATGATTTTGTTTTGTGCGGTGAATAAGGGGTGTGGGAGGGTTTGTGGGACCTCCAAGCTTCTTTTAAACACATTAAATTTTTGCCCAATGTCTATTTTTTAACATTAAACAAATTTTAATTTCCATAGGGGTCATCTGGCCATCATTGCGACAATCAAGGGACATCTAAGACATCCCCGACCACCTCACGACAACTAGGCATCCCCTAACAGCTCTTTGTCGTCCCCTGAAATGGGAACGCGTTTTTGAGCCATCTCCTAGTTTTGTTCGTTGGGGAGGTGGCTAGGGGGCATCCCCTGACACTTCACCATCCCAGAAACACTTGAGCGAACATCCCTTGACATCTCACAAGTCCTCAAAACACCTAAGGGGACATAACGAGGACGGGGGTTTAAGGGTGGGGATGCATCCTTGTGTAACTAGCTTCCAACTTAATAAGCTAGGAGAAAGAAACATCCTCATTTATTCCAGCCAATAAACAAATGCAAATAGCATTTACCCACTAAGTTGACTTTAGGAGGTTTTGGACCTTTAGGTGCTTAATGTTAACATTTAAGGGACAATACACCAAAGAAATTAAGTGAATGTGAATGTTAGGATTCGATCCCCAACAAGGAGCTATCTCTTTCATTCATATGCTACGACAGACCCCATTCTTTTCCTAAGAACTGCAAGCAACTGCTTTTTAGTAAGGAAAATTTTAGCTGCTGATGAGGGCCAGGAACTAAAACCTTGCATGGATCACTCATATATTGTACAAAAGTCTTTTAGCGAATGGTACATTAATAGGGATCTGTCTTTTAAAATAATTTTCTGGACCTTTGGTATTCAGGGCCCTCAAAACATAGAAAACAATATATTTTCCATGGGACTGCTTAACTCAAAAATGCTTTGAAATTTCCCGAGCAACGCCTGCTAGTGTTGCTCGGAAATTTTCAAATTCCACCCTTTGTGGAACAACTAGGTTATTGAAATCAGAACCGACAATTAAGAAGCCAGATTTGTTTCCTAGAAACCTTAAAAGGGAATTTTTCTTTAATTTGTTAGAATTTATTTGGCAGCATATTGTAACAGCTGAATTTTGGGAACTCAGATTGAGGGAGGATTTGATCCCTGCCGTAACTTCATTATTTAGTTACATTTGTCCAAGGGCAGTGTAACTTTCTTTATTTGATAACATGAGTTCCAAGAGCAATGGAACTTATTATTTAGAAATAAAATTGTTTAAGTAAGGCTAAGGTCCAATGGAGGGGATCTAGCTAAAATTTATGAGAAGGTACTGTTGAGAAAAATTGGGAGCCTTTTTAAAACAAGGGACCCCATAGATTTTTAAATTCTTTTCTGTTAAAAAAATTTTAAGTGGATGTGACGATTTTTAGCTGAGAAATTATAGCAATTATTTGCTGAAGAAGCAATCCCATGGGAGGGGCTTCAAGATCTATTTTTATGGAGCAGGAGGTCCCATGAGATGAGATCGACGATAGTGGAATCTTATCTTCAAAAATAAAAGCCCCTACCTTTTTGGTTTTCAGATTTCCAGCAGCTGCCTTTGAAGCAGGGCTGAAAATTTCCCCTGCCAGCTTAGGTGTTTTTAGCCACATTTGCAATTTTTTAAATATTAGCTGCTGCTAAAAAATTCATGGTACCATGAGCTTCTTAAAAATTCTGAACTTTAACTTCTAGCATTGCATGCTCTTATAAATCCACGGGACCACCTAATTGCCAAAGGCTCCTAAAAGTCAGAGCAACACATGCTCAGAATTTTTTTAAAACTAGAATCTAAAGAAAAAAATATCATGCAAGCTGCAACATAGACAGAGTTTCTAAACAATCCCAATACCAACTTTGCAACTGTATATGTGGAGCTCCTAATTGACAAGACAAGATTCATTTTAATCCTCTAGATGCATTTTTTCGATTCCATGGGAATGCTCTGGGAATAGAAACAGACACCATGAGACTGCGTTACCAGAGCCCCAGGTTAAACCTGAGAAAGTGTTTAAATTGGACAAGTTATTACATTGAGCTTGCTGGGGGATGCGTACCCCACAGGGAAGAGGGAGGACGCTCCGTGAAAGTACTGGAATTTACCAAATAAATAAATTATTAAAAGAAAAAGAAAAATATTCGATTTAAGTGCAAAACTCAAACCCGAAACAACGGAGACACAATAAAGCCGAACAAAGGGGAATACAACTGGAACTCATTAATCTGCAGGTAACCTTAGTTGAATAATTAAAAAATGGATTAAAAATCAAACAAAATATTGACTCAACCAGCGAAGATCACAGAAAAGCACTGTTAAAAATAATGCAAAGTCAAAATAATACGGCGAATTGAACTTCCAACGCCTGCAGTATCAAAACAAACAGAAGAGAAAAGAAAATGGATATCAGTTATCGTCATGACTTACCTGCATTCGATTCCTTCGCAGCGTGTTGCGGGACACGGTCATGTGCGCGTATGGTCGCGGATACACTGGAGTCGCCAGCAGCAACAGAAACAGCCAAAGTGCTTGGAATGAGGCTTTTGAAATTGGGAAAATAATCCATATATTTAGCCATTTTAGTCGCCAATTCCTGCTTAGCCCTACCGTGCACCAGACGGGAGAATATAACATTTCCTTTAAAAACCCTGGCGGCCACCAGCCCGGTGGCCGTAGCCCGCAACGCTGAAGCGCTGTTCAATGAAGGCTTGTGACCCTGCCTGAAGGATCCATACGACCACGACGCCACGCGGACTCGATCCTTGATCCTGTTACGCATGGCTTTCAGGTTGCATCTAAATTTTTCCACAGTTGGTCTTGCATTTTCATGATCCATCGGCAGTTCGCTCGAAAAAAAACCTCTAGTTTGGATGCTTGCAGTCAGTTCAGTAGATCTGTGATTTTAGACTTTGAGCCCTCCACAACTAGTCCTTCGAATGACGGCGGCCCCTTGGAGCGTCGAGAGAGATTTATGTTAGGTTTTTAATTTATAGTTTTCTTGCGAATCCAAACCGACTTCCTTCTAAGCATTGTTTTTCGACGCGTTTAATTTCATTTTGTCTATCCAGATGCATATTTAACCGTATTTATTATTAATTAATTGAAATTTAAAATCATCATAATTAATAAATACAGTGAAGTGCATCTAATGCTGTCATTTAATATTTTTTATACAATCAGATTTGAATCATAGAAGTATTTTATGTTAGAATACAATGTGATATTTGAATTATTCAAATTTTTATAATATTTATAAGTATCGAAGTAGATATTATTGTAATAAGAATTGTTTATTTAGTTATTTTTATATTATTATATTAATAAAAAAATTATTTATTTAATTTATTATTTTTGATGTAAAGAAATAGAAGTTTAGATGATTTATCATGTATTTTATATTAGAATACAATGTGTTTATTTAGTTATTATTGTATATTATTTAGTTATTATATTATTAAAAAAATTATTTATTTAATTTATTATTTTTGATGTAAAGAAATAGAATGTTTGTTTTTATTGAAAATTTATTAAAATGTCATTTAAAGTAGTTAATAGTGGCATAATATGATGGTTAAGTTGTGGTGTTCTTTTTGTCATCAAGGTTCAAACCCCACTAGAATGTAATTGTTGAATGTTAAAATTGGGAATGAGGTCCTGTTTGTGACCTCACCAATTCATAGCTCTAGATCAAAAGTGTTTATCCTTTAAAATAATTATTTACCTTGATATAAGGGAGAGAGCCTACAAATCACTTTAATTCAAAAAATACACAAACTAATCAATCATGTATCGGCCCATGACTTTTTTGGCTCTTTTTTTGTGGTTTTTGAAAAACGGTTTGAAAACATTGATAAATGTGCCCAATTTTCACCAAGAAAAAAAATGGGGGGATGCTAGGGGAGAGGGGCCTACAGTGGAGCACCCTAACTTCGTGTTTCTCAAAATCTTACATGGAATTTCAAATCAGTCCCAATTTTGTACAGCAGTTTATTTGGCAACTTGCCTGCTTAAAAAAATTAATTTTAGGGTCACATCATCAAATATGATGCCACATCAACATGCTTTTTGTTAAGGTATTAAAAAAGGCTAAAAAAAAGGTGAGACCGATAGTGGTGCACTAAGTCATGTTTTATTAGTGCGCCAATGTGGCATCACATGATTTGTCAGTTTGTGTATTTTATGGATAAAAAGTGTTTTGCAATTGGATATTAAGATGCTCCACTATGAGGCCCACTAAGGACTACTTCTATCCCCACTATTGAAGTCCACTCCACTATGGGCCCCTCTCCCCTAGCTCCACGGTCAATAGACGTGGCAAAAAAAAATGGTCCAACTCAAACGCTGATGACGTGGACTCCTCGTTCAAAGTTACCCTACCCACCATGGGCTCCTCTCCCTTACTATTGATTGAATAGTTTATATTGTTTTTCTACAATTCACACTAATTAGAAAAAAATTAAATTGTTTTTCTAAAATTTTGTGTTTGTTAGTGATTATAGATGTTCTCGATTATTTATTTATTTTATCTTAGTCCAATTGAAAATAAAAATAAAATTTAAAATTTAAATAGAAATGTGTATTAATTAAATATTAAAATGAATAGATATGATATAGATATAATAATAAATCTGATGGCAAAGATTAGTAGCTTCATAATAGTACCAGTTTTTGATGTTATGCACAGCTCAACACAGCTACCATCTCGCAGGATTAAAAATTAGAATAAATTTCAAAGAATGTATATGAAAATTATTTAGGTTGAAATAGGAGCTGTGTATATTTAGTTTAATCATTTTTTTATTACATTCTATCATCTATCATGAGATAAGCACGATTTTATTTTAATGAAATACATAAAGCACAATTAATTCTTTGTATGAATGAATGAAATAGATAAGCACAAAATGTCAAAGTAGAGGGTAGGTATTACGAGTTATCCCCTTTTAGTGAAGTGGATCAGTAAATAGGCTTAAAATAGGTGTATGGTAATTAAGTAGAATATCCTTGCTAATGGGCGCCGCCATCGTCATTATCATTGCCACCAGTGGCGTCACCAGAATCTTGGACTTCAACAAAATCAACCGGCGGAGAAATGTAGGAAACGATCTAAATCGGATATTAGGGTTGGTTGTTTTAAAGGATAAAGGTAGCAGGGCCAACCCCTTTACACCTGAATTCTGAGCTAAACCTCCGCCTGCACCCTGCAAGTGAAGAGACCAGGCGAAGTAGCCGAGACCGATGTCATTACCATTGCTATTGTCTTTGCCTTTGCCATTCTATGCTTGTCTTTTGGAGGAATGAGAGATTCGCACCTCTGACCTCGTCTTATCAACCCTTATTCTCTTTAATCAGATAATTCACGAATGAAATATATCTGTTGGAATTTAAAGAGGGCTATGGAGTGATTTACAGCAGTGGCACAACAATGCATCGCCTGGCATGTCCCAAAAAAATCATCCCTTGGATAGAACAATTGCTCATTACAGCATTTGGAGTATGCCACAATAAAATCGATTAAGCGCTCAATTTTTCTCACAACCCTCACTCAGCAAAATGCGTCAGTTCAGAATTATACTTCATTATTTACTCTCATCTCATATTCGTTCCTCTCAGTATTTGCTTGGAGTGACTTGTAAGATTATTCAGTAATATGTGGAAATCTGTCATCATTAATTGACATCTTTCATGGGAGGAAACTATGTGTTAAAAGCAAAGCAGTTGGAGTTGTTAAGGATCAAGCTATTTCATTTTGACGAATCATTAAAAAATCTTCAATAATTAGGAGCATTCCATAGTGAAGTCTACTTGTTTATTTTGAATTTTTTTATTTATTTTTTTTGTTACAATAGGGTGCGGCCCAGCATCCTTTACCTTGGGTATTTGAGGCGAGCTAGGGCGAGACTAGTCCCCTACGGGTGAGATCCGTTGCCCACGAAGTCCCAGCTCTTAAACCCGGGAGCGAAGTCAACCCCAAGACCAATGGGGAGCAAACCCACTGCCCAAGCCATCTCTACTACCCGTTCAAGGCTATTTATTTTGAAGCTTAAGATGGGGGTTTCCAAAAAAATTCAGTGGTTTAAGGTCTTATGAATTTTGTTGAATCTTTAAGCTTCAAAATTTATTAATGTTGTGATCGTATAAATTTTAGTATTTTGCATATTCAATTCAAAGAGTATTTAAAATATATAATGATAGAAAAATAATTGGTGAAATTTTGAAAATTCTAGATAAATGACAAGTGGAATAAACCATCCCAAATGTACAATGTTAAAATTACAAACTTAAAAGAAATTATGAGGAAAAGATTCTAATTAATCCCTTTATGAGAGTGCACCCTTGGAAATGAAATGCTCACTAGTAACATTGTTATGAAGCAAAACATTTTATTTTGTTTAAATTGTTTACTCAAAAATTATTTTATTTACTTAACAAATTACTTATTTATTTATTGATAAAAAAAAGTTATTTGATAGTTATTTTTATTTACTTAAAATAATTATTAGGTAAATAAAATAATTCTTAATAAGTAAATAAATTAATTTGTCACATATAAATTTTTTTTTAGAAAATAAAAATAGTTTTTAGATTACAATAATATAAATAAAAAAATTACTTCCACTTATTGTATTTTTTTCTCGGTACTAAGATTTTATTTTATTCAATAGTAAATCAGAGTACAACATTATTTTCAAAAAAAAACACCTATCACCCAAAAACCACCTACCACCCAAAAAACCAATGACAAATAGAAACATTTTTCATGACTAAGCAATTAACATCCCTTCCACCTTACACTAAAACTTTAGCCCGGGATTTATCTTGTCCCGAAACAGGGATGGTGACAAGGGGAACCATCTCCCCAAAGGAAGGACACTAGCAAAAAGACCAAAACCTAGAGCAACAAACACAAACCCCGTAGCTAGTGACATCAAGCAATTCAAACGTGACCTTTACCTTTGGTTCCTCCCTTAGTTTGTGATTGAAGGACCATGTCAAATGTTTCCTTCTTTCCTTTCTTGTCTCTCTTCCCCTTCACAACAAGCCATCCCTCCTCCATCCTTGCGGCCTCCTTCTGCCATTCCTTAGATGTGACATGATGTGTCCAAGCCTCTCCATGTTCTCCACACACAACTTGCCCACACTGACCCTCTGAGGCGCCATTCGCCTCCCCTGTTCTTGTACCCTCGTCAGCCCTGATTTCTCCCTGCACTTCAGAGTCTTAGCACCACAGTGGTTTTGCATAGCCACAACTACATCCACACTCACCGCATCAACACAGTTCAAAGTAGGCACCTTAACATGACCCGACCCCCCAGCTGATCTGAGGCCCTATTTGGTTGATGTGGTTATGAGTTACCCACAGCCTAAGAGTAGCTCTTGCCCTACTCATCCTTCTTCTCACCCTGTTTCTCCACCGAATAATGAAGGTTTGACACATCCTTCCACCAAGTAATTGATTTAAGTAGTTTGGGCTTTGCACATTGCGCAGTGAGATGCCCAGTTTGGAAGCATCTTCTACATCGAAAGGGGACCCCTTCATAATCCAAGAGTTGCACCCAGCATCCTTTGGAAGTGTTGATTGAAATCTCTTCTAAGAGTGTCTTTAAAACTTCCATTTCCACCAAAATATGGGCGTACGTAGAATGCATAAGATTTGAGGAATCATCATCAATCATCAAAAAATTCCCTAAGGATTTTCCTATAGCCTCCAAACAAGACTCGAACCAGAAATGAAGAAGAAAGTTTGGAAGTCTCACCTAGAGAGGCACTTTATCAAAAGTCTCTATTACAGGATTAAAAGTCGAATGCCATGGTTTCAAAGACAAAGAAAATTTATCCTCCCAACTCCAGAAAAAATCACACAACACTTTGTTTCTATCAATCAAAGATTCAAAAACAACAATAAAATAACCTCTAGCCATTGGGTAGATTTGAATATAGCCATCCACAATGGGTTCCCAGTGTTCAAAAATCCATTTATGTAGATCACATAAACAAGGCCAAAAACCCCTAAAGCGCCCAATCAATCCTAGTTCTAAAAAAACTTTGGTATTATGAATTACCTCATCTTCAAGCTCATCCTATAGAAAAACTGATGCTGGAATGGCCTTTCCTATCTTACCCGATGCCTGGAGGTGAGGCCCTACATGGGCGTTTACAGCAACGCCTAACTGGCATCCGCCGACACTTTCCTTGAAGCCAAATCTATGAGATACAACACACCACCTAACACTCGTTTCACCTAAATGTGTAACCTTTTGCTCGTTAATGCCAAAACGCGCATCAGAAACCCTGCAGCTCGGTGGGCATCCTACATTCATGCACAGGCCCGTAGAAACCCTAGCGCCCGGAGCTGCCATGGCTTCATTGTTTTGAAATGGAGAAGGTTAGGGACCAATGAGAATATTATTTAGACAAAAATCTTCCACTTATTGTATTTTATTTACATTATTTACTTACACTTATTTATCTTTGCTTAAGAATCTTTTTTTACTTATTAATAATTATGTAAGACCTGTTTTTATTTTAGGTGAGAATTAATCTAAACTTTTTTATTTTTTATTTGTTGAAGAAAGACTAAAATAAATCTTTAGTTATTTCAAATTATTTTATTTTGTTTTAGAATCATTTAAGAATTATTCATTTTAAAATAATTAATTAAAAATAAAATAAAATAAAACTAGTTCCTTGATTCTTTTGAAACAATTAAATAGAACAATTTTATAGGATTTGTTTTGTAGTTGAAAAAATATAAAAAGTTTCATAATAGTATTTATTTTGTAATAAAAAATTAAATATCTAGATTTATAATATAAATCTTCAAATATTAATTTCATTACATTTATCGATTCTAATTCTTATTATTGAGATGTCTAATGTTAATGATGATTAATTAATTTATAAAAAAAATTAAACAAAGAAATATTGTATTATATTACAAAATATGTATGTTTAAAATATCCACCATAATTTATTTATAATATTATAATATTTTTACACGTAATAACATAATGTAAAAGATAATTTAAATTTTTAAATATTTTAAATACATTCAAAAATTATAATTGCATATTAATTATTATATTTAAATTTTATATATATATTGAATAGAAAATAATTTTTTAATTGCAATCAAGTGGGAGGTTTCGGTCTTGGTGTCGTCGTGAGGTGGAACGATGACATAGGTTTGGTTGGCACGGTTGGAGGATGAGCTAGGTGACTGCGTGTATTTATTGTTGGAGGGTGAAAAAGGCTAAGTATTGGACATCCGTTCGGCCTATTTATTACAACGATCTATGGAAGGACAGGATGGCGTTGGTAAATGTGGTGATGGGATGTATTTTCCAGGCTTGTAATAAAGGGATCATTGGTTGATGACATTCTTCATTCCTCCAAACATTTTTGATGGACACTCCTATCAGCCTGTCGTCAAGCAAAAAATTATGGATGTTTTATGGGCGCATTCGACATGGGAGATTGAAATTCATGATCAAGCTTTGGGACGAGTTGGTGCTGGGAGCGGTGGAAGTGTTGTTGGGAGAAGAATTCAAGAGCACGACTGAGAGGTGGAGGATGAACACTGACATAGCGATGATATTTTTAGTTGCGCTCTTAGATTTGGGGGTGTCACGAGCTATGGTGATGCTCATGGCTAGAAAGATGGTCTAGAACAACCTCTTGGAAGGGGCAATGGATGTCATAATTGTAGTTGAGCCGGGTTTTGGGGTTCCTCATTCTCATGACTTGCAACGAGCGTTGGTTCTTGGCGAAAGGATCAAGTTGTATCCGTTTATCTTGGACATTAAAGGTGAGGAGCTTCAAAGGCATCGTGCACGGGCTAGATGCGACTTGATTTTCTTAAAACACTATCTCTATCTGGAGTCGTCTGGTGGGGTAGATTGGCGGAAGCTATTCATAGATTTTTTTATTGCGAATGGAGTGATATGGGTGGATTGACTAGTTCTTTCTCATTCATGTTTTGTATATTTTGCTTGACTTGTTGTCGTAAGACTGGGATGTAAGGGTCTGCGAGCTGGAAGCTCATATAGGGGTTCTTTTTTGGTTCTGGTTGACTGTTTGGCCATGGGCCTTGTAGGGTTTTGATGGTGCTAGGTCGTTATGGGTGGTTGGTATTTTCCTGAAACTAATATGAAATGTAATATCTTTTTTAATATCAATACAAACAATATTTACGAATCAAAAAAAAATTGTAATCACAATCTATTATTACTATTTTGATTATGTTTTTTAAAAATAACTTTTATTAAAAATAAATTTTAAATGTGTAATTTATTATACTTTTTTTTTGTATTTATTACTTTTAAATAAATTGTATTATTTGTTAAAATTTATGTTTTTATTAGATTTATTACCTTATATCTTAAAGAAATCATATTCTTATTCTTATGATCTTAGAAAATTTCTATGAATAGGTCTTAAATGAGAGGAAAGCATATTATATAAATTCAGTTTTAAACCAAGGCCTAGATTTTAAATAGTTGACCTCCCATTAGCAAGTCACTTGGTGTAAGTCAATTTGTCTACCAATTATACCCCTCTCTACTGTTGATATGTGGTGACTCATCATGCAAATATTGTACACTTGTAATGTATCCTCACCAAGGTTTTCCCGTTGACACATCAAATGAAAAAATGACTTTGTAAAACCCTACTTTTGGAAGCTTCCAAAAAGCTTGTTATAAGTGGCTAGGATGTAAGTTGAGGGGTGTAATTCATGAGATTGTAATATGTTTTGCACTAGATAATAAAATCATTGAGTGGTTGAGTTTCTATGGATGTAGCCCATATTGGGTCAACCACGTTAAATTTCTGTGTTGATCTCTTTTGTGTTATTCTTCATTGTTATTTTTGGATTATTTAATCTACATATAATTGTTAATGTTTATTGCTCTAATTTGCTTGAACCTTAACATCTACTTGAATATATAATTTGTATTTTATAAGAAAAATTATAATAAACGGATTGAATACAATTTCTTAAAAAAAAATATGAGACTATTTTTTGAGTAAAAAGAGGATTCCAAGTCACTTCTATCCAATCACATCCGAACATTCTTATTATTTTTTTAAAATGTTGGTCTAAAAGTAACAAAAATAATCATAATGTAGTAGGAAAAAATCAAAGAAAAAGAAATAAAAAATGCATATCAACTAAAAATGTTTAACATTTTTTTTGCAATGTTGATCTTCTACCATATAACTTAATGATGAATTATCTTAATTTTTGAACTATCTCCTTTTTAAACAAGTACCACATGTTGCTAATTACCTACCTTTATAGTATTGTAATAATAACATTTTCTTTGCAACTAAAAATATTGGATGTTTGAAATAATATTAATTGCATGGTAGTAAGAAATTCTAAACCATCTCCAAATCCTATAATGTTGAATTTCTATGGAAGCTATGAAAAAGAAAAAAAATCTATCTAGAAATTTTATTTTGAAGATTTAACAATAACATGATGTTGAAGTCTCTAAACTCTCTATGAAGAATTGAGAAAAAAAAGTAATATTCTTATGCAAAATTTTATTGAAATGACATAGACAATAATATGTATACAAAAATTTCACCTTAGAGAATTTTATCTAATACCACTAAATTATATTTGAATATAATTACATTTGCCTATACAAAATAAGCACTACAACTAACATCTTAGCAGTTAAATTCATCATGTTCAAAGATAAATAATAGAATAGGTTGAGCAAAGTCATCATTCAAAGACAAATGATAGAATAGGTTGAAGGGAGGTTACACATATGATATAATAGATTGCAAAGAAATATATGTTATCTATGTTGAATCTCTAAAATTCTTCCAATTTTATCCATCTATGAGAGGCTATATCATTTTTAAAACATTTTCTCTAAATCACACAAAGCTAACTTAGGGTTACTTACACAAAAGGTGAGTGTAATGTAGGTACTTATAGCAATAGTTGAGTGTTTTTTCTAATCTGAGGAATGGAGACTCCTATATAAAAGTAATGGAATAATAACCATGACACTAATTGATTCTTTTTTTAAAAAAAAAGGGGTAAATTTTTTATTGAAATCAGGAAATCACCAATACAAAGAAATTAGGGACCATAAAGGCTCCCAGAGAAAAGCAGGATCACCAAATCACCCAACCAAGACACAAAACCACCACAACTCCAAAACCACCCCACATTGTCCAACCATGTCCTCCAAAAAAATCCTCTCTAAAGCTTGGCAATAATCTAGGGATAACTACTCCCATCCCTCAATCTGCCAGTCACCAACATGCTTAGAAGCCCACTTGGCCAAACAGTCTGCAACCCTATTCCATTCTCGAGGGATGTAAGTAAAATACACCACCTCCAACATGGAACATAACTGCAAAATATGTCGAACAATCGAAGCAAGTTTCCAATTAACCCATTCCAGATTATGCTCATTTAATAGATTAACAATTATCTGAGAATTTGATTCACAGATAATTTGCCACCTAAGAGCATAGGCACTCTCAATAACCCAAAGAATCATAAAAACATCCATAAGATTGTTGGTTTTCCACCCTTTATGAATGGAGAAAGAGAAAATACTGAGCCAAAACAATCTCTCCCAACTCCACCAATCCTAGCAAGCCCAAGATTACCCCTAGATGAGCCATCAATATTAATCTTCAAAACGTCCATTAGAGGAGGAGACCAACTCCCAACCCTCTAAACCTTCTTTTTAGCACGCCTACCTCTTCGAACACAGAAGGAGTTAGAGGTCAATCCCTGTAAACCCAATATGTTCACAATCTCATCATCACTCCTTTCCAAAGGAAAGGCCACTTCACATTTAGCTTCCATAGTCTCCTGGATCATACCAACAATTCTCTGCCAAACTTGTTGAATCATCAACTTATCCCCATGAAAAATTTTATGATTCCTTTCTAGCCATATTTTCCAAAGGATGAAAGCAGGGCCAATGCACCACACAATCTAGAGGAAAGAAGCCTTTGTAGGAGGTCTCCCCAAGCTACTCCAAAATTCAATAAGAGAAGAGGCATGAACACAAGGATGTTTCCAAATACCCCACCAAAAATGCCAAATAAGCATGGAAAAAGGACAAGGAAAGAATAAGTGGGAAGAATCCTCCTCACTGCACCCGCAAAGAATGCAAATAGATGGACCCTGGAATCCCCACTTTTGAAGATTATCCCAAGTAGAACATTTGTTTCAATCTTCTTGGTCCACAAGAAGCCATTACACTTAGGCTAGGAGAACTTATTCCAAACATTTTTCCACCATTGAACTTCCAACCCTTCATACTTTCAAGCAATCAGCTCTTGATACCCACTAGCCATCATGAAGACACCCTTAGGATTCAGACTCCAAGCCAAAATATTCCTATCCCAAATAGAGTTGCACTGTCTACTTGCCTGAATATTATGAAGCTCAACACAATCCCCCTTCAAGCCAGCCACAAGCCATTCACTAGGAGCCTTCTATCTAAACACCTCCATATTCCCACAAAGGTAATAAGTCTTGAAATTAATCACCCTAGACCAACCAGCCTCCAAGAAGCACTGACAAAGATCTTACAGATTAGGATACCTTCTCATAATAAGGGATAACTAGTCCCAAGAGTCAAAACAAAAGAGAGCCTCATAAACCATATTGCATATCCAAAACAAGCCCTCCTTGATCAACTTAGCACCATTTTTAAGCATTTCCCAAAGCACAGAACCTTTCCCCACAAGAGGATACTAGGGAATCTATTTATTTGGTGTCCCACTTAGATATTTGTGATATAGGAATGCCAAGATAAGTCAAAGGAAGAGAACCAATCTAAAACCAAGTTAAGTCAAAGGCAGAGAACCAATCTAAAACCTCAAAATAAGAGCAATCCTCTATTGAATGAGCTTAGAGTATTAAAGAAGAAAATGGAAGATTTATCCTCATTAATCATCTTCCCAGAAGCAACTAGATAAATGTACAGAGCCTTACACAAATTAAAACCTCTCTAACCTTGGCCATGCCCATCAAAGTAGTATCATCAACAAATTACAGGTGTGATTAAGGAGGTAAATTGTTTCCCTAAACCCATTCTTGGATAAGACCCAGTGCCACATTGCTCTTTATCACTCTCCCCAAACCTTCAACGAAAAGAATAAATAAATAGGGAGAAAGAGGATCCCCTTGGTGAAGACCTCTAGAGGCCCTAAATAAGGAAGATGGTTCACCATTTATCAAAAGAAAAAAAGAAGTGGTCATGACACAACTCATAACCCACATAACCCACTCCTCAGCAAAACCAAAAGCAGTAAGAATCTTGCGCAAGAAGGACCACTTAACTCTATCATAAGCCTTTTCCATATCCAACTTGATGAACATAGCTTTTTATTTAGAGGTGACCATAGAGTGAATAGTTTCAATGGCAATGACCACACCATCCAATATTTTCCTATAAGTGATGAAGCCTCCTTGTTCCTCATAAATAAGCTTGATGAGCCACTTCTTCAACCTCTCAACAATCAGCTTGGAAAGAATTTTATAGAACACATTACAAAGAGAAATAGGCCAAAACAAACTCAATCAATCCACTCCATCACATTTAGGGATGAGAAAAAGAAAGGTAGAATTCATAGCCCTCAACATCTACTTGTTCCTCTAAGATTCTTGAACCACCTCTAATAAGTCCAAATTTATAATGTCCCAAAAATCCTAAAAGAAATTAATTGGAAAGCCATCAGGACCAGGGGCCTTCCCTTTCTTCATTTGAAAGACAACTTAGCCTCCAATTCCTCCATGAAAATGCAACCCAAGAGGTTCTCATTCATTTCCATAGTAACCAAAGAAGGGATACATGAAAAAACATGATTTTCTTCTACCAACACATCACAAGATTCCTCCCTAAACAAACAGGAAAATTACTATGAAGCTTCTCTAAAAATATCCCTCAAAGAGGTTAAATGCTCGCCCCTATAATCCATAGGAAAATGAATTGAATTACCATGTCTCCTAGCCTTCACAGAGCTGAAGAAGAAGGCAATGTTTTTGTCCCCCTCCTACAACCAATCAACCCGAGCCTTTTGTTTCCAATGAATCTCATCGTGCAACTCACACTCCTCTAGGTCTTTCAAAACCATCACCTCCTCCTTGAGAGAATCCTTAGAAATGCCAAACTCCCTAATCTTACAGGTGTTGGTATCCAAACCATCTTGAGCAGCCACCTTAGCATGGAAGATGTTACCAAAATGTTGACTATTCCACCTTTTGAGCTAGTACTTCACATACTGCAATTGTTTGGCAAAGAAATACATTGTGGTGCCATAAGTAGGTCTACCCAAACTACACCAATCAGCAACATGATCTTGCAAATAGGTATCCCGCAACCACATAAGCTGAAATTTAAAAGGAGAACATGAAGCATGAGCCGAAGAAGCATAAAATTTAATAGGTCAGTGATCCGAGCCCCTCCAGTCCAGAATCTCAGAACAAGTAGACCAGGATCCACCAATCTAGAAACAAGAGACCAAGAACTTGTCAAGCCTCTCAGAAATACAATCCTTCCCCAATCTCCTATTGTTCCAAGTAAACTAACTATTACTAGGCTTAATTTCAACAAGATTCAAGGTAGATATATTATCACAAAGAAGAAAATCAAAAGGCTCCAACCTCAAACTCCCACCCCTCTTTTCATCCAAATTAGTAATTGCATTGAAATCACCTGCAATAATCCAAGGATATAGGGGAACAAATCTTTGAATAAACTAGATGTGAGACCACAGGCACTGCTTACTAGGAAAATCAGTAGGAGCATAGATGTTGGAAAGAAGAACCATTTCTTCAGTCTCCAGGCTCGAAGCAACCACTAAAATAAAAGACTTCTAGGACATCCACCAAATAGGGTGAATCTTTAGTGGATTAAATGAACAATCCACACCCCCTACATTAACTTGGGCACCAATGCACTGGAATTGACCCCGCCCCCAAAGTTTAGGCACCAAATCACACATAGTCTTTATAGACAACTTAGTTTCTTGTATGAAAATCACATCAGGAGAATGATTTCTCACCAAATCATGAACAATTTTTTGTCGAGGGCCACTGTTCCCCCTTACATTCCATGAGAGGATAATCATTTATGAGAGTTAGAAAAATGTGAGTCAAGATTCTTAACAAATCCTAACTCCACCAAAGTCTCCCCCATCATCTTGATTTTCTCCAAGTCCTTTCTCCCAGCCTTGGAAGCCTTCTCAATAACTCCTTTCTTCATATTTTTCTAGTGAAGCTCCAAAGAAAGAGAAGCCTTGTTTCCTTTTTCTAAATTAGACCCAAACTTCACCAATGGAGGAGAGATCTCCCCCCACTCTTCTCCATAGTAGTGAGGGCCTCATGTACCACTGAATCCACCAAACTAAGATCAATTTCCATTTGCAATACACCAAGAACTTATGTATTCTAAAGATTGCCATAAATATTGCCCTCTTGAACTATCTCCAAGCTGCCTTGATCCAAATCCATCATACCCAGGTTCACCTCATGTTGACTAAGGTCATCCAACACATCAAATCTATTAAACATGTCCCCTTCCTATCACTCCTTAAAAGTCCTCTTATGTCCATGTTTCTTGTTATGGGCCTTAATAGGGATGAAACCCTCTGTACTAGCAACATCACCAAGAATGGGAGACTTTCCTTTTTCAACCTTAAGAGGGTTCTGAGGAGGCTAAGTAGGAAAATACTCAAAAGATTTGGTCATGGGACATCTTCACTGCAAATGCCCATATTCATAACATAGATGGCAACAGAAAGGTAGAGTCTCATAATCAAGTAGTTCCATCCAAGAAGACGTACTCACATGAATTTCCAAAGAGTTTGGAAGAGGATTACTCAAATCAATCTCAACACAAATGTGAGAAAAAGTCATTACCTTCCTATCATGTGTTTGTTGAGAAGGGCCCACTAGTTTCCCCAAAAGCAAAGCAACCATTTACAAGATTCCATTGCACCAATACTCAACTGGAAACTGAGGAAGACACACCCACACCGGAACACAATTCAAGAGCTCCTTTGATGGATTAAAACCAATTTTGTCAAGGCTTGATGAATAAACCAATCTGGTTGTGAAAATAGGGCCCTCCTTCAAAAACCTTGCTGTGATCAACCATGTGCAATTGAAGATAACCATAAAGTAGCTATTTTCCAATAGCATCACTTCCATTTCACCCTCTGAAGACTAGGTCTGTTGCACCTACAACTCTAAAAATGGGAGTGATAAACGCATTCCCATAAATTTTCAAATCAAGGCGTGATTTGAGAAGTATTCAACATCCTCAACAATTGATTTTGGTTGAATCACCATAATAGGCCTCTCCTCGCTCCTCTCTAGGAAACCATTATTCAGGATTTGAGGGCCTCCAAACGGAGCCAACCCTCCCATCCCCAAGTCATTAAACAATGAATTATTCTCAAAACCCCTCTTTGAAGGAGGAGGTGACTTCACTCCAAAAGAAACATGAAAATCCAATGAGGGTTTTGAACCCAATGCTTCACCTAACTCCATCGTTGAAAGAAAGAAAAGAAACAAAACAACACCCTTATGCCTCCCTACTACCCTTATCCAAACACCAAATAAGCACCAAAATAAATGAAACAGTGGAAAGAGCCAACCCCAAACACACAAAGAAACCCCACCAAGCCGAAACTACACCCCAAAAGCTATTAAAATACCCTCCCTGAAGCTTAGAAAACCAAACCCAACCCCAAACGTACCGTTACCCAAGCATGCAAGAATAAACACTTACATGCAAACCATGGCCTGTTCATGGCCGCAGGCTTGCTCTCCAAATACCTATACTAATCCCATTTTCATCTCTCACTAATTGATTCTATTAGGTACAAGCGTAAATTAAAATAATTGAAAGACACATTTGATAATAAAAAAATGTATAAAAGAACACGTCGAAACCTCTTACATAATGTTGAGTTTTATCCTTGATAATTAAAGCAACACAAAAGCGAAGTGGAATGTAGGTACTTATAGTAATAGTTGAGTGCTTTTTCTAATCCAAGGAATGGAGGTTGTATATAAGAGTCATGGATAATAACCATGCCACTATTTGATTCTATTAGTACAAGAATAAATTGAAATAATTGAAAGACGTATTTGATAAAAAAAAATGTATGAGAGAACAACATGCTTAAACCTCTTACATAATGTTGAGTTTTATCCTTGATAATTAAAGCACAGGTAAATAAATTTTCATACAAATGATTGCTATCCATCAATGAGTCACTTTACACTAGCTTGTTTCTAAAAAAAATTATTGAAATATAATCTCCTTAATCATGGATTACTAGTCAGACAATTGTGTTATCCAGAAGACTTATTTAATTTTACGTTAAAAGTATTTAAGAATTATTTTATTTTATTTGCATTATTTTCTTTTTTAAGTGTGAAGCACACTTTTTATTTATTTAAGAGTTATTTTAAATTGAATGCAACATTTTAAAAAAGTTAAAATTATAAAATAATTCTTAAATAAACAAAATACTTATTAATATTTTTTTTTTTGATAAGTGCTACCTAAGGGGGTAGCTCCCTTTAATATTTCAGAAAGAAAATATACATCTAGGAGAATAATTACATTTATAGACACAGGTATCCCACCCAATCAAGGACCTAGCAATAGAAAGACAATCCAACTCGCATAGCCAAGTAACCTCCACAATTCACTACACAGGCAATAAAGCATAGGGTAATCCCACCCTCCAACACAGACTACCCTGAACATAATGAAAGAACAATTGGGTGGTGAATCTCTTCCACCCCATCAGACCAAGCCATCCACAACATTCCCCAAATTCAAGTGACCAAACCATCAAATGAAGGCCGCCAAACCTACAACAATCCACTGCCTTTGAATTAATTTTCTCTGCCATGTGTATTCTAATCCCCCGTGCTCACCCTCACTTCCTTCAAGATGATCTCTGAAACCTCACCGGGCAATTCTTCGCCCCCATACGCAACCTCTTCATTGGTCAACCTAACACCAATGTTTTCCAAAGCGTCCATGGCCCCGTTGGCCTCCCTGAACACATGCAAGATAGTAAATGAATCCAATCTATTCATATTTTTCCAAATCATTGAGACCTAGCTTTGAAGCCTCCAACTTGCCACCTTTTTCTTGCAAACTACATTAAAACAAACCTAAGAATCACCTTCGATTTCAACATCATGAATTCCATTTTTTGAACACAGCCTAATCGCTGCAGCTAGAGCATCCATCTCCACCTCATTATTGGTCGCCACCCCTAGCCTACGAGCCAACGTACTGACACACAATCTATGATGATTCCACTTCCCTAGGGTTGCCCTTGACAACCCTGTCAAAATTGAGCTTAAATTTTCTAGGTTTAGGAAGACATCACTTAGCTTCCTTTCTCAATTTACATTTGGAAATGGGATCAAACCGAAGCGGCCTCAAATAGTTCCACTTCTTCTATAGATCATTATCCTAACTAGAGAATTGAGTATCCGAGCGAAGATAACACTTTGCATTGGCCACCTCACACACACCAACCTCCACTTTTTTAATTATCTCTTCAACCGAAAATGATTATTCATTGAAGATCCTTTGATTGCACCCTTTCCACAAGTTCCAAACCAACAAAAAAGGAGAAATCAACCAAACATCACCCCAGAGATCCCTCCACTTATTAACAGGCCAACTAGAGAGGAAATCAAAAAGGTCAAACTACCTCGGAGAGGACCAACCAAGTGAATGCATCAACCAATCCCAACATCTAGAAGTGAAGGAACAAGACAACAAAAGGTGGTTGGCAGACTCAACATCATACCAGTAGAGTGTACACATAGATGGCACTTGAATTCCATACATTCCCAATCTGTCACCCATTAGAATTCTCTTATGCAAGGTAGCCCAAAGGAACACTCCAACCTTAGGTAGGGCCTTAGAATTCTAACATGAGGTTGAGAGCCAATCTACACCATTCCTCTGTGCCAACTGAATTTCATAACCCAACTTGACCATGTAGGCCCTATATTTGGTGCCACACCAAATGATTTCATCATCATTAGCCATGAGACGAAGCCTTCACTTGCCTAAAGCCTCACCAAGTTTAGAATCCACCTCTTCCAAAATCCCCCAACAGTCCCAAGAGCACCATCTCACTCCACGATCAATGCCCACCTAACCTTCCACAACATAGTTTGCTACCTTGTCACTAAGAAGGTCTTCCACCCCACCAAGCCACTCGCCTTCTCCAATCTCTTCCACCAACAGAACATGCCCATTCCACGAATCATGCCAAAAAAATTTCCTCATACCATTTGCCACCTTCCACGATATGTGATTAGTAATAATTTGCCTGCTTTCCCTAATGAACCTCCAAACAATTGAACCACCTCCACAATTGGCCATCGTGAGAATACGCATAGGGTCCCTACCGTCCAAGTATTTTTTGCGGATAATGCGGTACCACAACCTATCTAGGTCCTTGAAGAGCTTCCAACTCAACTTGGTGCCCAATGCTAAGTTCACCAAATTTTTCTGATACCTGCCCCTCCATCCTCTTTACCCACGCAAGTGGTATCCCATCCGATAAGAGGAATCCTTATGATATCCCTCAACCCATCCCACAAGAAAATTTTGTACATGCCCTCTAGACTTGAAATTTCCTTGCTCGGGAGTTTGAAACATGACATAGCATAAATCGGGATAGCCGCTAAGACCGACTTGATCATCAGGATACGTCTTGAAAAGGTCAACCACTTACTTTTCCAAGCGCCCATCTTTTTCTAACACTGCCCCAATAGATCCTCCCACAACAAAGTCTTAGACATACCTTGGAACAAAGGCACCCTAAGATGTTTGGATGGTAACGAGGCCACATTGAAACCCACTATGCATGCAATCTTCTCCTGGAGGACCTTCTTGGTATTGAAAAAATAATCTCTAACTTCTCTTTGCTAAGGATTTGCCCTCAGATATTGATATATTTGTCTAGTGCACCACGAATGACCTCTACTTCATGTAGAGTGGCTTCCCCACCCAAAAGAGTATTGTATGAAAATTGCACATGCATGATTGGCTCAATATCATGAGCCACCAGTATCCCCTTCCAAATATTTTGCATCCTCAACATTCTGACATGCCTTCCCATGGATTCGACCATAATAATAAAAAAAAAGGTGATAAAGGGTCGCCCTAGTGCAGTCCATTTGTGGCTTGGAAGAAACTACACAGAGAACCATTGACCAAGACTGAGAAGCGGGGAGTAGTGACAAAAGTCCAAATCATTTCCAACCAACCATCTATGAAGCCAAATTTATGCATAACAGCCAACAAGAAGCTCCAATCGACTAGATCATAGGCCTTACTAACATCTAGTTTTATTAGCATTCCTTGTATTTTGCTTGATGTTAAAGAGTGGATTGTTTCGACAATAGTTATTATACTGTCCATAATTTCCCGATCTGAAGTGAAACCATTCTGCTCCTCAAAGATAATTGAACCTAGCACCTTCTTCAAATGACTCTCCATGGCCTTAGCTAGAATTTTGTAAATGGTATTGCATAATGAAATTAGCCTGTCATCTACAAATGATGTGCACATGAATTTTTTAGGAATTAGAGCAATAATCATGTTGTTTATGTCCTTGAAAAAGTGCTTTTTTCTAAACTCCTCGATGAACTCCCATAATTCTGAGGCAATGAAAGTCCAACAATTCTGATAGAATTTTTCTGGCATACCATCAGGACCCGATGCCTTATCAGGGCTCAACTTGAAAGTGGCATTCTTGATCTCCTTTAGGGAGAATGGCTCCAAGAGCATCATGTTGTCCTCTTCCCTAATGAGGTGAGAAATGTAGTCTAGGAAAGACTCATCCCAATCTGACTCACCCTTCTTAACCACTAATAGTGATGATAAAAATCCAATCGCCTCTGCCTCTAAGCCATCATGGTCGTCTTCCACAAAACCATTTTCTCTAGCAATACACTCAATTCTATTTCTTGACCTTTGGAGCACGTGGCAACATGAAAAAACTATGTTGTGGTCACCTGCCTTCAGCCAATTTTCTTGAGCCTTGTCTTTCCAAAACATCTCCTCTCTCTCAAGCAATTATGAATGACATGACTTCAATTCCTTCTCCCTATTATATTCCACAATGGACATACCAAACTGAATCACATGTTCGTTCAATGTCTCTAAATTGGATTCCACCTTACCTTTTCTGACAAAAATGTCCCCAAAGGTGGACTTGTTCCATTCCCTCAGTTTGCTTTTGATATGCCCAATCTTCTTAACTATTTGGAAGCTAGGAGTCCCACCACCCAAAAACCATCTAGCCACCAAGCCTCCAGAAGACCAATTAGGCTCAAGTCACGCCACCACATAGACTCGAATTTGAAGTAGCTATTAGTTGGCCTCTCACTCAACTTAATTTTCAACAAGACAGGATAGTGGTCTGACACAAAAATTGGTAGAATGTTGGATTTGTAAATGAAGTCTTCCCTTTACCACCCCAACCCCAACAAGAAATGATCAAGTTGTTTAGAAATGTTGGTGAAGCCAATTCACCTATTTGTCCAGGTAAAGGAACAGTTTTTTAGAGTGCAGTCCAATGCAAGAAAACCAGAAATAAAATCCCTGAAGTCCAGCATTGACTGACTTACTTTATACACTCCACTGCTCTTCTCATTTAGGTCCAGAATTGTGTTAAAATCTCCCCCATGTACTATCTTGTCACTTTGTAGTTGCTCCACCAATGCATGGATGGAATTCCAAACCAAAATTTTCTCCTCTATCCAAATAGAGGAAATCTACCTTCACAAGCTAGCATCTAACCATCCCAATAACCCAATTTTCCTACCTATCGAGTAGTTGAAAATCCACAGTATTAGAAGACCATAAAATACCAAGATCCCCAGATGAGTCGTCAGCATCAACAAAAACCTTTTCCAAATTTTATAGTAATTGATAAACTTCTCCCTAACCAAAGAGTCGATCTTAATTTCCTATAGCAAGACAATATTGGCCTTAACACATTTTGAATGACGCTTAGCCAAGCGTCATTTGTTAGGGGTCAATAGGTCCCTAACATTCTAGCTAAGGAGCTTCATTATTGTCCAAGGGAGGCCTTAGCTCCATTAGATGTCAAAAAAACCTTGATGCTTTGCAAGCCTTTCTCCCTTGCCTCTTCTTCCCGCTTCACCTTGCCCGATTTCCTCCCTCTGTTCTTCTTCACTGTCCCCAATAGCTTGTCCGCACTTTGGCTAATGTTGCATGGGTATATAAAATCTAATTCATCTTCTTCAGAAACATCCTCCTCCTCATCAACATAGGCCCCTAGATGAGGGTCAAACTTAGATCTGAGGCCAAACTTCGACACCCCAAGCTCCACTTCACATGACGACAAACCTATATTTGGAGCCTCCATAGGCACCCCCACCACCTTTGGGGAGAGGGCACAAGAGGGAGAAAAATTCCAATCGCCCTAAGTAGGAGGGATCCCTCCAATGACAACACCACCCTAGACCACCATCTTAAGAGAAGAAGGAGTCGACTTCTGCTTTGTTTTCCATATTTTCTTGGTCTTTGCCTTTTTCTATAGTTCTCCTCATTATGGTCCCTGTTGCGCCAATGCGGGAAAAAAATGTCATCTTCGTCTTCTACTGGTTGGATCCAATGCTCGTTGCCCACGCATAGCAATATTTCCTTTGAAATTTTCTTGACAACAACAACCTTAATCTTGGCATAAATGTAAGAGTCTCCTTAGATAATCCCCAAATTCGTGTCCACCAGTGTCCCCGGAGAGTGACCAATCTTAACCAAGTAATCTTCAGCCCAATACTCAAGTGAGAGATTATACATCTAAATGTAGATTGGTTTCTCATAAGGCTCATGTTTTGCTGTATTGAAATTAGGACACCATTTTTGCATATACATCAGGGATCCATTGATTTTCTAGAGACCACCCTACAAAACAACATCCTAAACCTCCATCAAACTAAACACGACAATGAAGAACCCCTTTGGTAAAAATTTGACAATCTTTGTCACTTTCCAATTGCTCACTATCCAATATCTGATCTTGTTTTGTTCAAACCTAAGGCCAATGACTTTGGTGATGATCGCTAGATCCTCCAACATGCCCACCTCTTCCTCAATCTCACTTGACAAATTGATGGTGACAAAAGTTCTATGTCATGGGGCATAGCAAGAAACCTTTGATTCCTCGCCAACCACCTTTTGATCGCCATCCCTACCTTCTCGGCTTGCCCCCAGCCACAACTCATCTGCTGAATTTCACATCCTCGCTCCTTGATTTATTAATAATTTTTTTAAATACATGATCTATCTAGAATTAATGGCCATAAACATAATCTCAAGTTATTTTATTTAATATTAAAGTTAGATCACACACTTTAATTGTTAATTGAGTTATATTATTTTTGTTGCATATTAATAAATATTAACAATTTATTTAAATTTTCATAATCTATAATATAATATAAATATATAAAAATTGTAAACATTAATATAAATAAGAAGTTATATCAATATATTTATTTATTTGTAGTGTTTTTTTGTGAGTAAATTATAGTCTGGGGGCCATTCCCATAAATGCAAATTAAAAATATAGAATGTGGCTACTCTAGAGCAAGGCCATAAGGAAATACCCAACATGGGGCATTAAATATTAAACATATATTGTCTTAACTCTTGTACAAAGGTTCTACACAAACTAGATGAGTTTGTGCTTGTAGACACCCAAAATTGTCCATGTCATAACATTACCTAGTCATACGTAACCTTGTAAGGCATCTTGTAATATTTTACCCTAGGTCATTACATTATCCCACTTATCCCATTTATTCCACTTAATCACCTTCCCAATTAATTAAATAAATCTCATTTATTTAATTAATTTCGCTTCACATGTCTTAAAATAATTCAAATTAAATATGTGAATTAATTCCTCGCTTATTACCACATTGCAACATGTATCATTTGACAACTCTTCACATGCACAAATAATTTAAATAATTTTATTATTTAAATTATGAGATTCCCACTCACATCCTATTTTGAGCCCCATTCATTGTGTGTCATAGGCATCTTTTCCCCCAAAATAAATAAAAGAATCCCACTTATTCCCTCACATCCTAATTTTAGCCTCATGTCATAACCCACTTAATGTGTGTCATAATCACTAAAATCAACTTTTAATCCTAGTCATACACATCACATAATTGACTTTTAATCTTGGCCATTGAATCAAATCAGCTTTTGCCTATAAATATGGCCTCTCACAAGCCATTTGGATCCATCTTCTTCTAGTATCCTCACTTTACCAAAATTTCCTCCAATCTTCTCATCTATCTATCTATTTTTCCTCTATCATCTTCATCTTATCGTTATGCTGGGAAAATGAGTAATCAACATCAACATATCAAATCATTCAATCCTTCAAAATCTTGCATGCTTATGTGAGGTGGAGAAGAGCAATCAAGACAAATCAAATCTAGCTTGGAGATCAGTTTGCTTTGCTTTCTTGTTTTCATTTCATGCTAGTTTGTGCTATATTCTGCTTGTTAGGGTTTCATTATAATTTGTTTATGCATTTTCCCTAATATTTTTACCCTAACTATAGTGCTATTCAAAAAATACATACATATTAACTTTAGCTAATAACAAAACCCTCCAACTCAAGTCATACCATCACCAACAACTCCACTCACATAAGCTTCATACTCCTTTGATGTCAACCCACCAAAAATGAAGGTGACGAACAAGTCCACAACCAAGTCCCTAAAAACCCCTGCAATCACCTTCAAGAATTTCACACCTCAATTTGATTTCTACTTTTGTGCATCACATCATAGCCCACTACTTCAATCATGAAGGGAGTTTATGACTTGTTGAATGGTTGAAACATGATGAGCCAAATGCCAATACTAGGCACAAAGCCTAAACCTAACCTCACCACATCTAGAACCTCCTTTAAACCACCAAACCAATATGGGAATATTAGTCTCTATTAACATCTTTCTTCTCCCCCATTGTTACACCTCTTTTCTCAGCTACCAAATTACTTTTACCTTTATGAGTAAATATGATAAATACAAAATTATGAATTTAATATGTTCTTTGGATGAATGAAATAAATGAACATGCATAATGATGTGATTTTTTTTCGTTACACCCCGATTGTATAGCTACTATTTACATAAGGTAAATTGATTGTAATGAGAATCCTGAAGATGAATAAAACATGTTGTTCCTTGTTTCAATATGTGTGTTCTTCCATTTAATGATTGTATCATTTAATGTTACTTCTATTTGATGTTATCCTTGATGAATGTTGCATGCAAAGTTATTCTGACTCTTGAGATGTATATATATATATATATATATATATATATATATATATATATATATATATATATATATATATATATATATTGCTTATGTTGTGAGCATATGACTTCTGAAAGCGTGCGTCATTAGATGCAGGTATGTGAACCATTCCTCCAGGTAGAGGGGAAGTATCACTCAGGAGAGGAGCTTGGTCGTGTAATCGATAAAGTAAACCATCTAAGCATACACACACGCCACTTAGATTGAGTAAGTTGAGTTAGTTTGTGTTGGTTATAGGTAAGTCATCTATAGCTTACATGTTTGCATTAGGAGTCTTGACTACTTTTGTATGCATTTATAAGTGATGTTTATCTATGTATATGTCTTGTGATATTACGATCATTATGATGGTAATGTGAATGAATGTAAGTGAATAGGGAGTGGACATATATACATGTATATAGTATATGTGCATATCCATATGTATATGCATATAGATACAAGCGTATGTTGGCAGACAAATACGCTCATACAGATGTATCAATATGGTATACCTACATATACGTGCACATAGAGGAATATATACAGACATCTATACATGTATATATGCACACAACCTATATTATGAAAATATTAATAGTATTATATTATTATTTCCTGACAATTTTACGTATACATATATATGTATATATACACATTGGATATGTTGAAAGGCTTACGATATGCTTATAATGGAATATATATATGTAAATATATATTAATATTATATATATATATATATATATTATTGTAAAATAGTACACATCTATGTATATTATTTGAAGCAATTTAGATATATATATATATGTGTGTGTGTGTGTGTGTGTATATTATTGGTTACATTAATATATATATATATATATATAATATTTAATATTAAACTCTCATAGTTGGAAATCGAATTATTTCCCATAAATGATTTAATATTTAATATTTAATCTCTTAGATGGAAATTGAATCATTTTCCACTTTGAGTTAATATTAAACTCCAACTATAGGAATTGGGTTAAATATTACTTAGCCAATTATTGATCATCAAATATGGAAATCGGGTTTAATATACCCAGTCAATTGTTATCAGTAAACATATAAATTAAATGAATCAAACATTGTCTTTGAACTTTGGGAAATATACGTCAATCTCCAATATAGTGGAAGAGGAAATATTTATATTGCAAACTTTTGGAATATCTCTTAATCAAAATATTCATGGGAACAAATGAAAGTTGCATTGAAGAAGAAGTCGTGACTGGGAAGAACACACAGGTGTAAAAACGTTTGAAAGGGTCTTTAATGAAATCCAACACAACTTGGAAATGAGGCAATGTGTTACATTCTAAGCAATGACTATTTCTCTATATGATGATTCATCAACCATTTTTTGTAGACTGGAACCTCAGGCCTGTAGGTGTCAATGGACACCATTTCTAGCATGTGTTCTTGAACTGGTCTTCATTTTGCTGTTAGCTTTTGAAGGTCGACTCACTTTGGTTGAAGCTAAGTATATGAGTAAACTTGCGCCACATACTGGGTTGAATTCTTCACATTTCAGTGGTGGAAAATCCTATGCCTGTGAAAGTGGAATTTGTTGGGGGTTGGGGCTATATAAATAGCCACCCCTCTTCATTGTTTTTACTCATCTCTTTTCTGGAGAAGCATTTCTGTATTTTCCCGAAGAGCAATCATTTTAGCTTTTGAGAAGTCATCATAATTTCTATAAACACATTTTCTGAGGATTGAGTTCATTTTATGATTACCATTCTCCATTATCGAACTTTCTGAGTTTCATATATTTCATCAGCTACAACCATTATTAGTTGGATTATCCATTTTGAGTGTTTATCTCTATGTGAGGAAAGTAGAGTTTTTGAGAAGGAATTATCTATTATTTAGAAGTGTTGGAATTGTTGGGAGTACAAGCTGAATCATCATCATCTAGGAAAAAGCTAACCACAAGCATGAGATATTCTTCTACTATCCATTTCTATAAACGTTCTCTTGAATACTTTTGAAATTGTACTTGTTGTTTGTCCATAGATAGTGAATTTACTTCATGAAATGTACTACTGTTTGTGCATAGGAAGTAAAATGCTTCATGAACTGTATATCTGTTTGTGCCTAGGAACTAAAATGTTTAAGGATAAAAGAGGCATACTAGTGGTAATCTGCATTATTTGTAATTATCTCCAAAATGGGAGAATGTTGGTTGCTTAGATATTATTCTATTAGGCATGTTTAAATAAAATAAGTCATTAAGGTGCACCAACCAAGTTATTAAGTTAACTAGGAAAGTTGTGTTTAGCCTTAGAGAAGGCTTAGTATACTTTTTTGAGTAGATTGTTTGAAGGTAGGTTATCTGGGTTGATGGACTATCCATTGAAGGATATACCTAGCTTGTATAAGTTACTTAGTAGACTAGATTGTTGTAGGTAAGTCTGGGATGACAGATTATCCAGTGAAGGACCACACCTATGCATAGTGTAAGATAGCCTTAATTCAAATAGGCCCTAAGTAGTGTTTATGATAGATGACTTCATTCGAATAATTTAGCCAAAGTAGTGCAATGTACAACATCCACTTAGATTGTGTGATGCTTGAGATGACACTGTCAATTCACCGTGATCCTTTATGCATGCTAGTTCGAGATTTTGAAATAGCAAGTTCTAGTTATGTAGGACACAACAATATGCTTAGTTGGGTTGTCATTATCTGATAATCTACCAATCTCTTTGTTTGAAGAGAGGGCCATCTATCGAATGATATATGTGTAGGGGACCGTATTAAGAGTATGTGGTTGGCGGAAAAGCACCTGAGTGATGCTTCTCCTCCATAGTAGGTGACAGATTACACCAAGATTTGAAAGGAAAGGAACCTAGACCGTCTTACTACTATTTGTTCAAAAGCTCTTCGAGCTATGTATGTATCTTTATGCTTTCTTACTTTGATGTTTTCTTGAAAGGAAAAGGAATAAAATGTTGAAATATGTTGTATCATGTTTATAAATGAAAAGAAATTTTTTATTGCAATGTCATGTTAACACGTTTATTTACTCATATGATGTAAATTATGAAATATTTACTGCACTGAAGGACCTGGTCATTACATTTTTAATGCTTTAATGATGCAAATGATATATTATGAATATGATTTTCATGTGATCACCTAACTACGTTTATGGTGCACTAAGTTGGATGTAGGAAAGAATCAAGCCCTCCAACGAGGAGAGGAACTTGGTATGGCAACCGCTAATGTACCTACTTGAGCTATCACACACTCACGACCTAGTTTAGTTAAGTCAAGTCAGTTCGAGATTTGATAAGTAAACCCTTGGTCATAGCTTTTGGGATGATTGGAATGTTTGTGTAATTGTCCTTGATTTCCTTTGGTTGTTTCCTTGGTTTGTATTAAAGTGACCAAATCTCTATATTGGGTATGTGTTCTACTTCGTGTATTTAATATATATATATATATATATATATATATCTATATATATATATATGATGGATAAGTATAAAGATTAAATGTATATATGTATACCCATACGTGGATACATCATATATATGGGGAATCAATTGGACATGTATATATATACACTTTGTATGTATACTCATATATGTGTGTGTGTGTATTAAATAATATGTACATACATACATACATACATACATACATACATACATATATATATATATATATAAATTATTGGCAATTGAATGGTTTTAATATATATAGAAATTAAGGCATGTATAAATAGCCACGCTTATGGTTATCACATTGGCAAGCAAGTAATGTAGAAATTAAGGCATGTATAAATAGCCACGCTTATGGTTGAGTGACTATGATTGAACAAGTCAAAATGGCCACGCCATAGAGAAGGTGGTGTAGGAATTGCAATGGTGTTTTGAATGTATTTGTTTGTAAACTAAAGTTGAGTTAAACTTATCGCGTATGAACAACAATAGGAAGAGTTGAAAGAGTCAAAGTGCCACGAGGTGGTTGTAGAGTCTAACCTAATGCCTTGTGAACTTGGTAGAACCTACTCAATTTAGAGGTTTAACTAACTAAACAGTCCACTCAACATTGCTCAAGACTACATTAAATTTTCAACCCAAGGCTCGTAAGCTTATGATGGTGCAACATTATATATTCCTTCAAGGAATTAGAACTACTTACCCTATGCTACTCAAGTTATCCTACTTGCTAGAAATTCACAGAATTGCAAAACAGTAAAAGACAACCAAAACTAGTGGCTACGGGTACCTACAGCTTAGACTGTAATTGAACTGCTACTAATAAAACTTGACTGTATCAACTAAAAACTAATATAAACTAATGAATCAAATGAACTATCCTCCGTAGTACTACCGGTTAACCATTACATGCATATTCCTAAGCATTCATTGACAATAAGAAAGATATGAGATTCCAATTACTAGCATAAAATTCATGAACAGAAGTAGTAAACTACAAATAAATATTAAATAGAAATGAATAATTGAAATTGAAGTGAGGAATAGTACCTTGAGTGGCCTACTCAAGTGGTTGCTGGTCGCACCCATAAAAGGATATGAAAATCACAATAAAACCTTTCCTGGAAATTGGACATTCCAGCAGGTGACTAATATCTCTTTATGGATGTTCATTTACTTGTCAAACCAGGGAATGTATACTTTGAATGGCGCAGCACAATATATGCACTAAGAACTAGTTTCAGTCACAACTTAACATAAATAAATACTTGGAAGGAATTCTATCTATGCTACAAAAAGGTAATGCAAAGTTCTTTTAACTCAACCATGATTTGACTAGAATAGAAAACATAACAACTACGACTGAAACACAAACTATGAACTGGCCTTATGCTGTAGGAACAGGCACATGGATGGATTCCCGATGCTGCAGGAGCAATACAAGACTGAGTTTGTATGGAAACTTCAAAGATGAAAGCTAACTGATGATCAACAGAAAATAACAACTAACTAACTAGCTACAAATACTTACTAAGTGGGCCCCCTTAGCAAGCATCTACTGGTTACGCAAGTGCTGAACTCATAACTTCATCAAACTTTATTCATGAAAATAGAATGGTATACATTGCTTTGTTGATATGGAAACTAACAACAAACTTTGTCTCTTGTCATACAGATTCTGCTTTTCATTCTTACATGATATCTGCTACATCTCTATCACTATGCTTCTATCTTACTATTAACTATCATCTCCTTCCTCACTCGCGCAGGAGGAGTACCTTATTTAAAATAAGGAGAACAAATAACTAACTAACCCTATCAAAGAAAGACGCGAAAGTAAAGTGTATCCCAGAATCAAGGAACAAACTTCATAAATGAATTTATCCGTTCAACCCGATCCAGAGAGAATCTAGCGCTCCACTCTTTCTAGATTGACTGTCATTAAAAATCTTTCCCAATGGTTTCAGTCAAAGAGTCTTCGCCAGAGCTTCCTCGAAGTCGTGCAGGAAATAGACTTTACTGCAAGGCCGAGATCAGCTGTGCTTGACTCGATCATACTTTCTTCAACAACCTGTGAAACACAAGGTAACAGATGCGAAAGAAAAGACGTAAGGCACATACACAATATATGTTCATTAATCACATATTTAAATCTATTTCATCATTCAAAAACTACATGCGATATACCAGTCATTTAGGGAGTCAACAGGGTAATAAATGTAGTCAAGACAACACAATAAGCTGCAGGAACATGAAAGTGTTTTGCTACAGGATATCTCCATAAAAGGTTTCAAAAGAGTTTTAAACAACCACGAATAACAAAAGTAAAGCCATTAAAAGTTCTTCATAATATCCAAACTATGAGCACATTTTGGGCTCATCATTCTACCCCCTACTTAGCCTAATGTTGGTCCTCTAGCATTAACTTTCCTGGTGGTTTCTCTGAAATCAGTGGTTGTGGCATGACTCTGAAATGGAGTTCCAAACCTATAATAAAATCCTCTAAAAGTCTGGCACCTTTCATACCTACGGGCTTCTAAATCATCATTAAGATTTGTAGCCTAGTAAGGATAGAGGGGCCACATTAGCACAGGAGGTCTGAATGTCAATGACTATAACCATAGTTCAAATCTCTTTTGAAGTCCCAACTGTATATATCTGCTTGATCATTTAAGAGTTGCTGTGAAATTTAGGGGACAGTGGGGTTCGAACCTTCTTAGCCCAACAGTTAATCTTTCCCACCTTTTCTCACTTCTGGTGTATGACAGTCTCCAAAATGAATATGACTGTGCCTGAAATTCATCATATACCTGTTTCCTGAGATCAAATATTTTCTCTCTGGCTGTATTATTATGAATGCCATATGTCAGAGTAAACCAGGTTTTCAACATTGCATGGGGGTTTGAACTTTGAGAGCGTAATGGAACAGGCTCATTCCTTTCGGCTTCCTCATATGTTTCTCATTGCCTGCCATAATTTGCTTCATTTGCTGCCCATGACATAAATGATCTCAAATGGATATCACCAATATACAGAAGAGGATTCCATTCTGTTTCAAATGGAATTAAAAAGCCATGTAAATAAAATTCACACAGATAATTTCTTAACCAATTAGGGGTTGCTTGGTATGCATCGTAAAATTCTTTAGCAATGTGAAGTATAGGATCTTGATTTCTAGAAATTCTCATTAGTTGGAACCATAAGAATTGTTTCTTAAGGCACAGAGCATAAACTCTGGGTGGTGGTTTGCATTCCATAATCTAGCTAGTTACTTTTAACATTTCATCCATTTTTGCTTTTAACTCAAAATTTTTCTATTTCTGACTTTCAATTTCTTTTTTCAGTCTCTTCCTTTCTACCTCCCATAGACTTTGTTGCATGTCAGTCTGGGCTAGGTGCCGGAAAGTCAGGGTTTGCAATGTAACTGGTACCCAGTTAGCTTTGACATATTCCAGAAACTCAATCAAAAATGTCTTCTTATAAACAACAATGGCTTTACAAGTTGCAGGGGGAAATGTAGCTTCACTAGGCACATCCAATTGTTTAGTCAGTTCCTGCTCTTGCTGCAGGATGAATTCTTATTGTTGTAGTGGAGAAGACTGTGCTTCCTCCGAGAACTGCATAGCAGCGGTAGCCAAGTCATCAAGACTTGGTAACCCTTTTTCATTATGCTTCATTTCCTTTGTCTCAACTTGTTCCTCTTCAGGAACGAATGAACTCTGTGCAGCATTCTCAGACACATTCTGAGAAACATCAAATTCAGACTCGACAGATTCTTCCGAAATTACAATAACCTCTAGTTGGAGTGAAGCAGGGGAGGTCTTACATTGTTTCCTTGTGGAAACTCTTCTTGTCACTGGTGTGGTTACAGGAGGTGTTCTGGTAGCCTTCCTCTTTCTGGTCTGCCTAGAGGGTTCTGCCCTACCAGAGGATGATGGTGTACTGGTGATAGCAACAGGTGTTGCTGTAGGAGAGACAGTTGTAGGGGAAGATGTTGTAGGAGAAAGGCATTGCCTTTTCTGAGAACGAGGGTCAGATTCTGGGGACCCTTTTGCCTTTGTTTTCCCCTTCTCTCTCCTAGTGGCAGACCTTGTTTGTACCCTAGCAGAGGATTCAGGTGTGAGAGCTGCAAGACCAGGTGCTATAGGAGTAGATGACCCTTGCCCTGTTCTTCTACTGGTAGACGCAAATTTTTTTTCTTTTTCTGAGGCCGTGGGGTAAGTACCCTAGGGGGTTGTGGAATTTGCAAGCTCTTTTGGGCAACGAATTGTTGCCAGGAAAGAGGTGAGACATCTCTCAAAGAGCATTCAATCAATAATTTGATAAGGCCATGGTGAGTAATAGAATTATCTTTCCCTTGCTGGGTTCTGTGGCACTTTGTTCCAAAAATTTTAACAAGAAATTCAGAACATTTACAACTAACCCATGCCTCATATGACTTAATAATTTGAAATGATAAAAATGCAGGTAGGAGAAATGGCCTTCACAGGTTAAATACCTGATTATGTAAGCAGCGTATTCTGAATAAGGAGGAGGCAATGATACCCGCTTGCATCCCTGCTTGGAGACTTCCAAAGGTCCATCAGTGGGTATTGAAAATTCAGCCCTTGCAGTGGCAACATCTGAAGAAAAATTTTCTCCAATGGCTAGAAGCCCGGTTACTTCAGCAATTCTATCTTCAGTTGCAACAACTGTTAGACCCCATACAGTAGCCTCTCATTCAAAAAGGGTTCTCAAAAATTCTCCAGCAGCCTCCTCATCAAAAGCATTTAAGCTCAAGAAGTAGTTTAACCATCCATAGACGTTGAATGCCTGGACTGTTTGAGGATTTTGGAATAATAATTCATGAGCTACAGGCTCATGTCACACCAGCTGACCATCCATGTTCACTGTTTTCCCTAGCTGAACTCAACTCCCTGCTGAAAATTCAAAAAATTTCCTCTCTGTTTCCCTTTCTATTCTAGTTTTTTTTTCTTTCTGTTGTGCCGTCACATTTCTCCCTTTTCCAGAAATGAACTTTTTGAACAAGCAGTTTTGATTGTAATTTACAAGAAAAATATGCAAATAAAAAGGACATGTGATCATATTTGGAAAGTACCAGAAAAATAATAAAGGTTATTTGCGCAGTTGTGGCAGCAGCGAAAATACAGATTTTAAAAGGTGGATTACCCCGCCCCCCTACTTAGAGTATGACATGTGTCCTCACATGTATTAAAGAATAGGCGGAGATCGGGTAATAATGACCGGTACAGGCATAACAGTAAATGAATAGAATAAAATAAATCAAATATGCGATAACAAAAGATATGGCGTACCTTTGATAATTATGTGTACGTGTAAAGAAAGATGACGACGTCTTCATAAGGTGACAGTTGGGAATGATATCATAATGAAGGGTAATGCGGATGGATGAGGCGGATGGGTGACATGGGCGGACGAGATGAATGGATGAAATAGATAGATGGATGGAAGATAAAGAAGTGGGATGTGGCGACAAGTGAGAATGGAGAAAAAAGGGTTTCCTTAAAAGAAAACCTTTATTATGAGCATGCTTTTCAAAATTACGGTGAAGTTGTAGGAGAAAGGCTAAAGCCTTCAGCTGCAGGAAGAGTAGCGGGAGGATCCTGAACAAACTGCTACATGAATTCTTCTTTTGAGTCTGGTTTATGGTACAACCGGAGCCGGTGGCCATTAACTAGCAATTTGAAATGGACTGGATCAATTGTCGCCAGCTGTACAACTCCCTTGTCGAACACATTCTCAACTTCATAGGGACCAAGCCAGCGTGTTGTGAGCTTACCTTAGTCTTCTTGATATCTGGAATCATATAACAGAGCCCAATCATCAGCAGAAAATTACTTGGTTTTGATGTGTTGATCATGCCATTTCTTCCTTTGTTGTTGGACCGCTTCGGTATGCTGCAGGGCAGCTTTTCTCATTTCGTCCAAAGTATTTAGCTGTAGGAGACGTTCCTTCTGTGCTTCAGATATTTCCATATTGAGTTCAAAAGTTGTCCTCAAAGTTTTGTGCTCAAATTCTATGGGCAACATGGTTGTTTTCCCATAAAGCAGCTCAAAAGGTGTATACCTAGTTGTCTTCTATGTAGTTCTGTAGGCCCAGACTGCTTCAGGAAGTCTACTGCTCCAATCTTTTCTATGGAGCTGCATTGTCTTTGTTAGGATCGCTTCAATTTCCCTGTTTGTAACCTCAGTCTGACCATTGGCTTGAGGGTGATAGGGGTTGGAGTTCCTATGTTTGATTTTATAATCATTCATTAGTGCAGTGATCAAATTGGATGTGAACTAAGCTCCCTGATCAGTTACAAGCTCTCTAGGAACTCCAAATCTAGTGAAAATTTGTTCATACATAAATTCAGCAACCTTGTTATCTCGAGCATGAGTCATAGCTTTTCTTCAACCCATTTTGTTATATAATCTATGCAAACTAGAATGTATGACTTGTCATTTGATGGTGGATCAATTGGTCCCACAAAATCCATTCCCCACTTATCAAAAGGGGTGACTATTACCTATGGATATAGTGGCATTTCATCTAACTTGGTTGGTCTTCCCATACGTTGGCATCTATCACATTTCCTTGTATAGGCCACAACATCCTTGTGTAACATTGTCCAGTAGTACTCTGTTGTAAGAACCTTCATTGATGTTCTCTTTGCTACAAAATGTTCCCCACATGGTTCATCATGGAAAGCATGCAAGATATCATAAGTCTCATCTTCTCTTACACATCTTCGCATCACTTGATCAGGTCCAGTATAAAACAGACAATTTGCAATCCATGAAAAGTTAAAACTTTTCTCTATTAACAATTTCTTTTCTTTTGGAGAAAAGTGAGTTGGTATTCTGCTTGTTGCTAGATAATTGGCAATGTCTACATACCATAGAGTATGTGCAACAATGGAAAACAAGTGTTCATCTGGGAACCTATCATCAATGACCTTGTGTTCAGCAGGTGCAACTATTTGAAGTCTTGATAAAAAGTCAGCCACAACATTAGCTCTTCCTGGTTTATCAATGATTGTAATGTCAAATTTTTGTAACAACAGGAGCCATCTTGCCAATCTACCAGAGATGGCAGGTTTATTCATTAGATACTTGATTGCTGCATGGTCAATGTGGATGAATATCTGATAACCTGTGACATAATGCCTAAACTTATTCAAAGCATACACTACTGCGAGCAATTCCTTTTCTGTAATAGTATAGTTTAGCTTCGAACCTTGAAGGTTCTTGCTGATAAAATAGATAGCATGCTCAATTGAATTTTCTTTTTGACTTAAGACTACCCCTATACCAAAATCAGAGGAATCAGCATGTATGTGAAAAAGAAAATTCCATTTTGGACCTTGAAGAACAGAGGCTTTAGTAAGCAAGTCTTTTAGTTGCAGGAAGGATTTTTCACAGGCCTCTATCCACTCAAATTGAGAATCCTTAGTTAATAAGGCATAAAGTGGACTGGCAATTTTACTGAAATCTTTTATAAACCTTCTATAATACCCTGCATGGCCAAGGAAGCTTCTGACATCCTTTTATTTTGCAAGAGTTTGTAAATTTAGAATAACTTCAATTTTAGTAGGGTCAACCTGAATTCCATTCTTAGAAATATGATGGCCTAGAACAATACCTTCTTCCATCATTAGAAAACACTTTTCACTATTTCAAGACAAATTTTTCTCTTTGCACCTTTTCAATACTTTTTCTAAATTCACCAATGCTTCTTCAAATGTGACTCCATAGGTAGTGAAATCATCCATATAAATCTCCATATAGTCATGAGATATATCAACAAAGATACTAATTACTGCTCTCTGAAATGTTGCTGGTGCATTGCATAGACCAAAAGGAAAGACCGAGTAAGCAAATGTTCCCCATGGATAGGTAAAAGTGGTCTTATCTTGATCTTCAGGGGCAATTTTTATCTGATTGTACCCACTGTAACCATCCAAAAAGGAAAAATATATTTTTCCAGATAGTGAGTCTAATACTTGGTCTACAAACGGTAGTGGAAAGTGATCTTTTTTAGTGGCAGTGTTCAACTCTCTATAATCTACACAGACTCTCCATTTTCTACCTTTCTTAGGGACAATAACTAATGGAGAAACCCATTGAATGTCAGAGATTGGGTAAATAAAACCAGCATCAAACAATTTTTGAAGCTCATTTTTAACTATTTCCCTAAGTGTTGGATTTATTCTTCTTTGAGGCTGCCTAACTGGTAAACAATCTTCTTTGATATAGATCCTGTGAGGACAAATTCGAGGATCTATTCCTTGCATGTCCCCATATTCCCATGCAAAAACTTTATGCTGATCTTGTAGCATTTTTAATAAGACAGCCTGTTGGGATTGTGACAGCTTGCTATTGATATTCAAACAGTGACCTGGAGATAATTCTAGCTACTTAGTGAGATTACTCATAGAACCTACCGGTGATGTTTGTACCTCTTGTGGAAGCAAGTTATGAAAAATTGCAAGAAGTTTAGGCAGCGAACTCTCAGAATTTAGTTGCTACAGGAAACATTGTAGATAGCTACTATTTGGATCAGATGAACTACCCATATCAGAGTTAAATTGTAGAATTTGAAAAAGCAAGGCATCTTCATTCTGAAGTTGTGAGAAGGGATCATTTTGAAGCATCATTAATTGAACCAATGAATTGGCTTCTTCAGTTTTTTCCCCCACATCCGGCCAAACAGGTTGGGACAAATCTGGTTGAGGTCTAGTAGGCGGATACAAAGCCAATTTTTTTGTGGACTGTCCATCAAAAATGGTCATATCTCCATAACGACATCCTATAAAAGCATCAGCAATGGCTAACCATGGTCTACCAAGGATAACTGGATATCCTCCTAATTTTTCCTTAACTAATAATATTGTGAAATCAGTTGGATACTCCCAAGATTCAAGAGTGACAATTACATCTTCCACCATTCCATCAGGTTTAACTGTGGAGCTATCTGCAAGCTGTAGAACTGTAGGTGTAGACTTAATGTTTAGAATGTTCAAGGAGTCCATAGTATGCCTTGTCGTGACATTAATGGCAACACCTAAGTCAATCAAAACATTTTTCACAATTTGGCCATTTATATGTATTTGCACTACAGGACTTCTAGGGTCAATATACTTTGGAATGACTACATTTCCCAACATTATATCAGCCAATTTCCCTAAGACATGAATTGTTTGGGGATCATTTTTCTTTCATCCAGGCTTCTTCAAACAGACTTTTTTAATAGCTTTTCCAAAAATGAGAACATCTTTAATAGCTTGAAATAAAGGGATTTGAATTTGTACATTCTTGAGCTGATCCAAAATGTCAAAAGTGGGTTCTTCCATAGATTTAAATGCAGTACTTTGCAACCTCTGAGGAAAAGGTGGTTTGTCTTGACTTTGTAAAATAGGCTCCTTAGAAACCATATTAGTTATAGGCATATGTTCAGTAGGAACAACAGGTGCAGTAGATTCTTCAAGGGGAGAATCTGGTATTTCAGTAATTAGAGGCAGTTTTGGAGCAGGTAGAGTGGTTTCAAACCTCAAATAGATATCATTAATGTTTAAGGCATAAGCTTGATATTGGTTGGCTTCAGCAAGATACATAGGCTACTATGGCTACTGCTGTTGCTTATTATTAGGATTTGGCAACGACTGGGAAGGCATAGGCGTTTGTTTTGGAGGGCCAGTATTTGTGGCAGTTGCTACAGGAGGTGGCATGAGGGCCTGTGGTTGTGGCTGTGGAAGTTGCAGGAACCCAGGGGACTAGTTTTTCCATTGCTGAGGACTTCTCCATTGAAGATTCTACTGCCAATTACCTGGGGGTGGGGTCCATTGTCCTTGTGGCTGCTACCAACCTCCTTGAGGAGATTGCCATTGAGGGGTCTGATAATTAGGCCAACTTGGTTGAGATGTATTCCAAGGTGGTGGTGGTCCATATGTAGGTTGCCATTGGTTATTATAGCCAGAATAAGGATTACCAAAAGTCAAAGGATCTTGAGGCATACCTTGTCTTTGAGCCCATGGTCTCCTTTGTGCAACAAAGAATACTTGATCATCATCACCTTCTACTGGCTTAAAGTCATTAGGTAATTGCTTAGCTTCTAGATTAGCCACCATCTTGCATCTGCAGGCACGTTTCTTCTGTCTACAGTATGGACAGAACTCGGCCAAAACTGCCTCGATTTCCTCATGTTTCTTTCGAGCTTGCATAGTGTCCAATTGTGTAGCCATATTATTAATGATATCCTGCTTGAAATCAGACAGCAAATTTGTTATCTCCATCCGGGAAACTCCATCGGAAGAAGACTTCCCCACTGTAGCATAATGACCTCGACCTTTCTTAACTATTGCTCGAGAGTAGTTAAGACATATTTTCTTTATATCATCCCAAGGCAGTTGGGTTATATCACCTCCTCCCATCAGGTCTAGGGCGTCTATACAAGCATCACTGATTCCCCTTAGAAAGAGTAGTTTCTGAGAGTCTTCATTGAGAGTATGATTTGAGTTCCTTTTCAGAGAAAATAAGAATCTTGAGATATAATCTTCCAGACTTTCATTCTCCTTCTGCTGAATTCTGAATATGTCATCACTTTTACTAGCACTCTTAGAATATTCCTTATATTTCTCAAGGAATTTTGTTTGCATGGCTTCCCAACTATCAACAACACCTCTTCCCAAACTCATCTACTGGTTACGCAAGTGTTGAACTCAGAACTTCATCAAACTTTATTCATGAAAACAGAATGGTATACATTGCTTTGTTGATATGGAAACTAACAACAAACTTTGTCTCTTGTCATACAGATTCTTCTTTTCATTCTTACATGATATATGCTATATCTCTATCACTATGCTTCTATCTTACTATTAACTATTATCTCCTTCCTCACTCGCGCAGGAGGAATACCTTATTTAAAATAAGGAGAACAACTAACTAACTAACCCTATCAAAGAAATACATGGAAGTAAAGTGTATCTTAGAATCAAGGAACAAACTTCATAAATGAATTTATCCGTTCAACCCGATCCAGAGAGAATCTAGCGCTCCACTCTTTCCAGATTGACTATCATTAAAAATATTTTCCAACGATTTCGGTCAAAGAGTCTTTGCCAGAGCTTCCTCAAAGTCGTGTAGGAAATAGACTTTACTGCAAGGCCGAGATCGGCTGCGCTTGACTCGATCATACTTTCTTCAACAACCTGCGAAACACAAGGTAACAGATGTGAAAGAAAAGATGCATGACACACACAATATATATTCATTAATCACATATTTAAATCTATTTCATCATTCAAAAACTACATGCAATATACCAGTCATTTAGGGAGTCAACGGGGTAATAAATGTAGTCAAGACAACACAATAAGTTGCAGGAACATGAAAGTGTTTTGCTACAGGATATCTCCATAAAAGGTTTCAAAAGAGTTTTAAACAACCACGAATAACAAAAGTAAAGGCATTAAAAGTTCATAATATCCAAACTATGAGCACATTTTGGGCTCATCAGTTGCTCTCACTCTAATTGAACCTAAATCTAGCTAATAGATTCTATGCATTCCATGAAATTAACTCCATTCATTGTAAATTCATGAAAGATTACAAAAGATCTTTTTACATATTGTGTTCAATCATTCTGGATATTCTTCATGAAACTGAAAGTAACTGATAACATAAAACGAAAAACCAACTAACTACTCAATGGATTCAACCAACAACTATATACAAGCTAAGGGAATCTTATTCAAAACAACAACTAACTAAATTCATTAAATCCACTCCCAAATATTTATAACATAGATTTAAGACTGACTTATTAAACCTATAACTGAAAAAGGAAAAGAATCCTAATAGGACTAAGACTCTATCACAACATAATTGTATGCAACCATACAAACAATTATCAAAATCCCATAAGTGAAAGAGACCTCTTCTTCAACATTTATTAATTGGTTATAATAATTCCATGTTCAACTTTCATCAATTGTCTTTAATCAACAATTATCATGTCCAATCTAATATGGAGCTCCCTTGCCTTGTTGTCTAGCATTCCTTTTGCTACAGGTTCATTTTGTAACTGTTGTATATCTTGGTTTCTCTTTAGTTACAAACAACTTAGTTTCACAAAACATGTACACAAAGATAACTATCATAATTAAATCATAGCACTCCATCAACATTCTATACATATCTTCATACAAATCATTCAATACTAGTATATTATAATCATAATTCCATCATCATATTTTAAGTTTAAGTCTGCATAATGGATATGAAAGGATAATATAATGTAGAATTTTTTTCTAAACTTTTTATCTAAAAGTATCTCAAGATATGCATAAAACAACTAAAAATAAGCTATTATTTGGACCTATCAGTGGTAGGGAAGAAAAGAGAGTTTTTTTTGCTTTTGAAATGCAACCTCCATTTTAGGTGTCATGAGAAGAAATTTGGCAAGCAATGAGCCATGATGGGAGGTAGTAAGCAAGTTAGAAACCGCAATAAATCTTTGACCCAGTAAATAACCAAGTGTTAGTAGTTTTGAGGCGACTCAGCCATGTAATTGAAACTGATGTTATTGAGGACTGTGTATGTGTTAAATTTTTTATTCTTTAAGCTGCCATGTTTCAACCAGTTTTGCTTAGTTGACCAGTTTAGAGATGGATTTGGTTTTGAATTTGTGATTTAGTTTTAGACGTGGCACTTGAAGGAGTTGATCTATAGCATTAATTTTCTCAATATCTCTTAAAATAGAGGGCAACCTCTTAGCTTTTGGTATTTCATTTGTATCCATTTTGTTGTCCATTTTTATTGTTTAACTATAGTTTTTTTGAGCAGAGCAGTTATTTTGAGTGCAAGTTGTGAAAAGTGGGAGTGAATTCATTGAGTGTTTGAGGGATATTTGTTTGGGAGATTAGAGTTTTTAGTATAAGTAGTTTAGATTGGAGGAAGCTGAAAATGAAAGGAGTAATAAGCAGAGTTTGTGACATTGAACGTTGAGTGCAAATTCTTCTTTAGAAGCTAAATTTCCAGGCATGCTAGTTAATCTATCCATTACTCCTTTCTATGTTGAATTTATGTCTTTGCTAATTGATTTCTAGTGCTTGTGCAAGATATTGTTTGTTATCATAGGTATTGAATCAAGCTTGTGCATAGAGCTAGATTGGATATAAGTAGTTTGGTGGAATTTTATTAGTATGATACATATATGGTTATAATGATTGTGATGATTTTATGGCGTAGTTATACTAAACGATCTATAAGGTATATGTAAATAATACCGAGATGAGTGCATGTTACTTTTGCATGAATTATGATGTTAGTAATGCAACAAGAATGATAGCATGTTAGACATGTCATGATTGATAGGTTATGATGTTATGCAAACCATGTTAGTAGTTTGTCCTTGAACGGTTACTCATATTTCCTTGAAAGTAGGAGAATAGTCTATTCCCTAGGGTTAGTGTACAAACTTGAATATGATTATATTGATATGCAAAGATAGGGTTGTAAAATGTATTAGAGATATATATACTTTCTAATTACCTTTCTAAATGGCTATTATCTTATACTTGACTAAGAGTCTATACCTATTCACTGTATTCTAGTCTTAAAGAAGAGGACTTACGTTCTGACAACCCAAAGTCGTAATGTGAGGAGACTATAAGGTGCAGAAGCACAAGCTCCTCTCAAGCTAAAAATGTCCTCCAAATTAGATATGAATTTAGTGAACATTGTAAGCATGTGAATACATGAGTCATATTGTAAGAAAGGAATTATGATTGTTTATAAACATGAAAACATAGAAACCTTATAGGATAACTTGGGAAGAACCATGATAAATGGAGAATGATTAAAATGAAATTTTGATGAGAGAAATCATATTAGTTTGATATGCATGTTTATAGCATTTGATGGCAGTAGTCAAATAGTGATAACTAGAGGGTATTATCATAATATCTAGGATATCATAAGCCAAATGTATGCTTACATGAAATGTGATGTTGGAAAATGGTATGATATAGAAGTGTTATGTTGAGATTGTTAGTTTATTATGTTACGTAAACTTGTGTTGGTAATGAGGTTTGTTCCTGGGATTAATATAAAACAAGGTTGGGAATAACCTAATTGGTCAATCAAATCACTTGAATGTTACATCACTTTTTATGGAATTCTTGTTATGTGTGTGTGGAAAAACCTGGTCAAGAGTTATTTATGGTCATTATATTTACCAGGTCAATCAAGGGGGTGGGTGGACATATGACACCACTTCATAGGAAGTGAGTTTGATTTAATATCAAATCTTTATTATATATATGAAATCTTTGGCCAGAGTAAGGGTAAGTTTCCACTACATACACTTGTCGATTCACTGCGAGCTAGGATTGCATAGCTAGTAGGGAGTGTCATTCATGTAGACAGGTATCCATTATATGGCAACACTAGCTATGTAGGACACACCACCATGCTCAGGTAGGCTTATATTAGAGGTTTTCTAGACCAATATCTTCGTTGAAGGGAGGGCCATCTTACTAGTTAGGAAGATGTGTGGGGAACTGCAACAAGTCCATGGTTGGAGGAAAAGCACTTGGGCGATACTCTCCCTCATGCAATTGGTGACCGAGACTTGAGGATGTATGCTCCAACAAGGGACATCTTGACCAATTGTACATTTGATCCATTAAGCTCTTGTAAGCCATGTAAGCTTCTGAAAGCTATGTATGTAATCATGATCTTGTATCTTTGTGGAAAATGTATTTGAGTAATGAAACCATTACTTGGAATTATATAATGTTAATTTATTCATGCAATGAAATTTTAAAATGGGTTTATTTTGAATATGCATCTTTGTCATTGAATTGGAAAAAAATTATTACTATTTGTTGGTAAACTTAAACTTTTCACATGTGGGTTAAAACTTAGGTGAAATCAATAGGGTAAACTTTGGGCTTGTTACATGTGGTATCAGAGCTACCAGATTCAACACTGGAACCTATGAGCTCATTATGTAAGTTTCTCCCAAAATATTATCAAAGGTTAATGTTGGAAAAGTTCTTATGCCAAAGTGGTAGAGAAAAAAAAGAACAAGGGAGACAATAGGAAAGTCAATTTCCCAAAACTTTTCTAAATTTGGGACTAGGAAAAAATCATCCCAAGAGGTTGAAACTCCTAAACCAAAAAATCATTGAGAGACACCCTTGGATTGTAAAAGTTATGCAACTGGGTTCAATAGGAAGGTTATGGAGAATTACCTATGAGTACCTCCACCCTTTAAAATTGTTCAAATGACTCTGAGGGTGAGAAAGAACTGAAGTGATCCCTCTTTCTAATAGCAACATATAATTGTAAAGAGTCAAAGATTATGGATTAAATAAGGAATACGGTTCATGTATATTCGTACAAATGCTTAAATGGAGAAACTAATTGTTAGCATAAATTGGAAACTTATGTTGAACTAGAAAAGTCAACATGTTGTAAATCAAAATCAATTAGGGAGGTATCCATGAGGTAAGATAACCTTTTGACAATCCTGATTCAAAATAAAGTTAAAATCTTGCTATGATAATTGAAATCAAGAGTGAAGAGTTGGTACCTTAGAGTTTAAACCAGAGACTAAAATGGGTCAAAAAAAGAAATAACTCACAAAGTTGAAGACAAAAGCTAACCTGATCCCACCAACTAGAATGGGCTTGGTCAAGTTGGAGTACAAATTTGAAAATGAGACCAAACAACACTTGAAGTGCCTAAGGTTATGAGAAAAATGAAATCACCAAGAATTTGGACAAAAAAATTCTAGAAAGATGATTACAAGGCAAAAGGCTTGGATAGAAAAATAGACTATTCAGATAAGGGCTCAATTAGAGCATAGTTGGGTTGAAATTCAAATGGAACTTACAAGTTCATCAACAAAAGTAGATTTGTGTTTAGTTCCTTTATAGATCATTTGAAGATGATCTAGAGATAAGTTTGATATGGAAGAAGACTATGCTGTCAAATCAGAAGAATAATTTGGGAATGAAAAGTATATACAAGGTATACCTAGTGAGGGTAAGTAAGGCAAGTACCAATCATTCAACTATCAAAATCCAAATAGGAAAATGTTAAAATGTTTGATCAATTTGAATAAAATAGATGATTATTAAGAGTTCAACTTTTAAAATGATCTAATGTTTGGAAACACTAAGGAGGGGAAGAAGGAAAGTATATGGATACAACTAAGTACCTTATTCAACGAAGTTTAATGATGTATTGACTTCTCCATAAGACATGGTTCAAAAAACCTATATCTGAAGTCTCGTACTCAAAAACCACAACAAGGTTGTTGAAATTAAAGGTTAAGGTACTAGAACTATTATTGACAGATTTGGAATGGTCAAGAAAAGTTAAGGACTTTTGACCAAATGAGAGAGAAGTAATTATAACTCAATTTTATAATTTATTGTATCAGAAGACCAATGTGTGATTATTATTGATGCTTTGGAAAAGGTTAGGTAGTTTGTTTATTCAAGAAAGGCAAGATTATCACCTATGAAATAGGAAAGGGAATATTTATGAATGAAACCATGCTCAACATGGTTTGAGCTATCAAAAAATGTTCATGCTTGGTAACTATTTATGCATTAATTGTTTGGACATCTTTTGGGAGATAATATCAAACCAACATGATCTAACAAGAATTGTTATTCAACCAATTTAAATGCTCATCATAAGAGATAGATTGAGTTGAAATTAGCCTACGACTTTGGAAATAATTAGAGGGCAAAAGAAAGCTGAAATATGAATGCCCTAAGATGAAGGAGTTATATCTCAATAATATTTTATCATTATATTTTAAAGAATTAAATGTCATATAAGTCCAAGGAAGATGTTTTATTTTAAATGGACTATTATGAATCAAAGGGAGAATCTAAGTACCAAATTTTGAAGAGTTAAGAAATGAGGTGTGGTAAGTTGAAGTCATATTCAAGATAAATTGGAATGACAAAATTATTGACTAATGTGAAACCACTATATTCTGGGAGGAAATAGTGAGAGATGTTGCAAGGTATGTAGCAAGTTGTCCATAATGCCAGAGGATAAAGACAAGATGTCATCACTGACAAGACTTGTATATTCTCATAAAATACCAGAGAGGAAGTGGTAGATCATTAGAATAGTTTTGATCTTCCTATGTCAATGGATTTAGCACAATGTTATGGTGGAAAAACTCAACAAAGTAACCAATTTCTTATTGGAAAATTGATTTGTAGGGTACCAATCATAACTGCAAAGTTTTGTGAAGTAGTGTTTGATTGCTTGGTGTTCCTGAGAAGGTTATCTCAAATAGGGACACACAAGTAACATTAAGTTTTTGAGTAAACCATAATCACCTTATTGAAAATTTAATTGAATGTATGCTCAACTTATTACCTTGAGACAACTAGTCAAACAAAAAGGGTAAACCAAATCCCGATGGATTTATAGAGTACTTTTATTACTAAAATTTCTATCATTCTACATTGATATTTGATCCATTTATGAAAGGAAGGGATAAATTCGTATAAGTTGGGATAAACTAATAAATAAGATTAGCCTTAGACCAAAAATGTTGTCATAAATGGAAGAATACATCAGGGTGATCAAGTTAAGCTCTGTTGATATAAAGCATGAGTCAAGAAGTAGTACTATTATACTTAAGATTGACAGGTGTCTAAGGGCAATATTATGCTCAAGATGGGAATTAGTCAAGGGGAAGTATTACTATGCTTGAAATAAATATTAGTGCCAGTGATGGACGTTCTCGGCTTCTGAATTGTTAGATGGTGTAAATACCAAAGAAAGGATGGGACCCACAATGCAGTGTGCAATGCACCAACATTCCTTTTCTACTTGAGTTTCACTAAGGGAAATTATGTTAGCCAATGTGAATGTATTTTTTTTCAATCACTGTGGTATATGCGGCATATAAGAGTCTGCCACTATTGTACTTATGATGTAATACTAAGTTTTTATTAATATAATTGTCATGTAAAATTCTCTAGAGAGAAAGTTTGCTTGAAGCACGTAAGTTATTCCAATGTGTTAGTAGGCTCACTAAGTGTAAGGTCTAGGAAGAAAAAAATTGTAGAGGGAAATGCTATGAGGGAAGATTATTTTGATATTAATAGAAATTTATTTATTTTCTGTATGATTTGAAAAATTGAAAGTAAAAATTTTATTTGACTTTATCTATATGTTTTGTTACTTTAAATCATTGGGGGTGATGATTCATAAGGGGGGAAGTATGTTACACCTTGTTTCTCAATTACCAAATTACTTTTACCTTTATGAGTAAATATGATATTAAATACAAAATTATGACTTTAATATGTTCTATGGATGAATGAAATACATGAACATGCATTGTGATGTGATTTCTTTTTAATGCTTTAATGATGGAAATGGTATATGATGAATATGCTTTTCATATGATCACCTAACTATGTTTATGGTGCACTATGTTGGATGTAGGAAAGAATCAAACCCTCTAGTGAGGAGATGAACTTGGTATGACAACCGCTAATGTACCTACTTGAGCTATCACACACTCATGACCTAGTTTAGTTAAGTCAAGTCATTTTCGGATTCAGTAAGTAAACCCTTGGTTATAGCTTTTGGGATGATTGGAATGTTTATGTAATTGTCGTTGATTTCCTTTGGTTGTTTCCTTGGTTCATATTAAAGTGACCAAATATATGTATTGGGTATATATTCTACTTCATATATATATATGTGTGTGTGTGTGTGTGTGTGATGGATAAGTATAAACATTAAATGTATATATGTATATATTGTGGGAGTTAATGATGACTCTCCAACACCCCTAGGAATAGTTGCTAGATTAAAATCTCCCACAAGAGAGAGAATGACAAGAATACTTGCTTCAACAATGTGATATTAAATAATGGTTGAATATCCAAAAGTACAAGAGAAGCCTTGCTTATAAAGGCAAGGTAGAGAGATAGGATTAGACAAGATCATGAAAAGTGTCTTAATCCTATAACATGTGACAATTAACTCATAACAACCTAAGATAAGATAAAGTCTAGATATGACAACTAAGACTTCTAGAATGAATCTTATATCCTAAGTAAACTTAACATGTGAATATGCCCCTTAATTACCTAGTGAGTGAATTAGCTAGCTACAAGACATTTATTCACACCAACACCCCCCCTTAAGTGCAACTTAGGGAGAATATTATTATGCAAACCATGCAAAGATGAAGATGGGTCCCAACTACTAGGCCACGTTAGGTACCCATTTACAATGCAAATGTAAATGCAATACAATCTCTCACAACCAGAGAAAAGGAGAAAACCCAATGGGACAAAACTCCTCTCCAAAAGAGAGAAAAGAAATAAAAAAAACATGATGTATGGAGAGCTCAATGATACCCCAAGGACTACATCCATCATGTATATACAATCAATGACCCCCCCATAGGAGGGAAACATAGATATAAGATATCCCCCCACAATGTGTAATCACCTACAAATATGGTTAATGTCTAAAGACAAAACATAATTCAATGCCTACAAATAATATTTCTCCCCTTGGGAAGAATATACACCAAGTACAAATGCATAAATACTTCCCATTCTGGATAGGAATTGGTAGGAAGAGGAATCAAAATGTATGAAGATCGTGTCTCTGAAATCTACTCATGTGTTGCCAAGTTCTTGGATGATGAAGATGATGCCACAATCCAATCAGGTACATTCCCAATCATAAAAAAACTGTGACAAACTAGAAACAAATGGAAACTGATCTTGAACAAGCTCCAAAGACAAACATGTTCAAGTGACAATAGTTGATCCATGATTATCATCAAATAGGAGAGATAAACCCTCAAATCGGTTCTCCAAATTTGAAATGTGAGAATTCATAAAAAAAGAAGCAATATTTGTCAAATAGGAATCCCAATTAGGAAGACAATCAAATACTTGTTGCAATGAATCACTGGAAGTACGAGCAATGAATCATCAATAGAAGATGAATGTGTGATCTCAACTAGAGAAGTAGGAGTTATAGGAGAAGTCTCTAGATCATCAAGATGCTCAAGTTCTACATCATATTCAAACTCCTCTGAGTTGTCATCATCATAGGGTGTGTTGTTAACATATCAAGTGGAATGAGGAAATATGAAGCAGGATCATCTAGGAATGTAGGCTTGTGTGGATCTCCAAAAATCTCTGAAACTTTGGTCCAAACTGTGTGTGGGCATGAGATGTCTAAGAAAATCTTATGATATGTCTCGTTGAAGATGCTTGAACTAAAACTAGAACCAATCAATCCTATGATATGATCATTCTTATTACCCCAAACACATTTTCTATATGTTGTTTCTGGTTCATGAATGAGTCCATAAAGATGTGGTAAAATGTTTAGCCACTTACAATGTGTTATTATGCCTTTTTTCCATCACTCATAATTATCCCTAGTCAGAACTATTACAGAAGGATGAGTTGCATAACCTATGATTACAATGACAATACACTTCTCAAATGATACAATCTGAGATCAACATATACAATATGGCTGAAATGAAGTACAATGATCAAAACAACACCCTCTCAACTTCTAAAATATCCAAGTATCCTTTAGTAGATCCACTAAGCAAAAACTAAAATCACAATATACCTGGGATAGAAATAGGAAAAAGTGCATGGATGGTTGGATAGAGATCATCAATACCTTTCCAACACCACAATAATCACAAAAAATTAGAGATCATGGCAAAAGGTTACGAGCTCGGGAGCCAAAAATGAAAATCTAACTAAAATTAACAAAAAACTAGCACAAAACTGTGAAATTTCTAGAAAATAACTTCACCACTGAAAAATTCGAAGAACCAACTTTTTGAAAATATTTTGTTTGAAAAAAATGGCCTCTGTATGTGAAAGTTATTGCAATTTGAGAAAAAACAGTTGATTTGGGCACTTGGGGGAAAATGTGTAGACTAAATGGGTGCAATATTTAAGCACCGAGGGCTGAACTGTGGTTCCTCATGTGACCGTACTGATAGCAGAGGCAAAAATTAAAAAAAGGTTGAAAATTTCTTGTCACCACCGTTGGCAGGGGGAGGGCGGTGTAGGGGCGGCGGGTCGAGCCGCACCGCTCAACCACAAACACACAACCTACGGCTTAACATATATGGTGGCCTTTTAAACTTATACAAAATTTTGTTAAAAAAAAAAATTCCTCTATCAACTTTAACAATACATGGTCAACACAATGAATATAGGTCAACCTTTAAAAAAAATTTAAAACAAAATTTTAATCAATATAAAACCCAGTGAAAAATTAAAAACGTCATACCATTGAGTGGACCGTACCAAGAGACTGACCGCAAACTGACGGGCTAATGCAGATTTGACAACCAATAGGAATATTCTAAATAGCTGACCAAACTTGGCAGATTTCATATTGACTAGTTGAGATATGACAGGGTATTTATGCCGACCAATTTTTTGTAAACCACAAAATTTAAATTTTAGCCCCAAAAATATCTTGAAATATTTTTCCCCCAAAAATAAAAAATTTGCCCCATTTTTAAATAAATCACAAAAAATATTTTTCTAAATATTTTTTTGCTAAAATTAAAATATGTTGACGTAGGGGGCCTACGGCCTGCCCAGGCAAATTTTTTTTGCCTCAAAAATAACTTTACCTAAATATAGTTGAATTTTACATCAAAATTCAACTCTCGAGCCTCCTGATCATGATGGTAAGGTAGATTTGGGATCAAAGTGCTTCAAAATCCTAGCTACCTTCAAATCTTGCAACTAAAGCCCTTAAATTGAAAACTTCATAGATCAAGCAAAACATAACCAATTTTGACAAAACAAAAGGAAAACCTGACTTTCTTCGATGCCTTGGATTCAACTGTGAGGTCCTTGAAACCCCAACATGCACCCAAAAAAATCTTCAAGCCAACATGAAACCCTCATATTTGGGAAGGAATATACAACACTACAACTTTGATACCATGTGGGAGTTAATGGTGACTCCCCAACACCCCCAGGAATAGTTGCTAGACCAAAATATCTTCCACAAGAGAGAGAATGGCAAGAATAATTGCTTCAACAATGCAATATTGACTAAAGGTTGAATATTGGTTGAATATCCAAATGTACAAGAGATGCCTTGCTTATAAAGGCAAGGTAGAGAGATAGGATTAGACAAGATCATGACACGTGTCTTAATCCTATAACATGTGACAACTAACTCATAACAACCTAGGATAAGATTAAGTCTAGATATGACAACTAAGACTTCTAGAAGGAATCTTATATCCTAAGTAAACTTAACATGTGAATATGTCCCCAAATTACCTAGTGAGTGAATTAGCTGGGTACAAGACATTTATTCACACAACATATGTATATCTACGATAGCTCATATATATGAGCATATATGCGTGTGAGCATATGTAGATAAAAATGCCTACGTATACCCATACATGGATACATCATATATACGGGTAATCGATTGAGACATATATATATATACACTTTGTATGTATACTTATCGATATATATATTATAAGATATTAAAATAATAATATATATGGATATATGTGTGTACTAAATAATATGTACATACATACATACGTATATATTAATATACATATATACATATATATATATATTAAGGCATATATATTATAATGATAAAGCATTATAATATATATATATATATAGTTATATTTATTGAATGATATATCTACGCATATATAATGCGAGTAAAGTAAACAATGCATAAGCAATATAAAAGGTCGAAGTCTCATGCATAGGAGAGTTTAGATACATGTGGAGGCAAGCTATGAATAAGAAATATTTAAAACTGAAGTCTCACACCATGTAAGAGATCATGTTATCACATTGGCAAGCAAGTAATGCAGAAATTAAGGCATGTATAAATAGCCACACTTATGGCTGAGTGACTATGATTGAACAAGTCAAAATGGCCATGCCATAGAGAAGGTGGCATAGGAATTGCAATGTTGTTTTGAATGCATTTGTTTGTAAAATAAAGTTGAGTTAAACTTATCATGTATGAACAACAATAACGAGAGTTGAAAGAGTCAAAGTGCCACGAGGTGGCAGGGAAGAAAAGAGTTTGTTTTGATTTTGAAATGCAACCTCCATTTTAGGCACCATGAGCAAAAATCAGGCAAGTAATGAGCCACGATGGGAGGTAGTAAGCAAGTTGGAAACCACAATAAATGTTTGACTTGGTAAATAACGAAGTGTTGGGATTTTTGAGGCGACTCAACCATGTAATTGAAACTAATTTTATTTAGGATTGTGTATGTGTTAAATTTTTTATTCTTTAAGATGTCATGTTTCAACCAGTTTTGCTTAGTCGACCAGTTTAGAGGTGGATTTGGTTTTGAATTTGTGATTTCAGTTTTAGAGGTGGTGATTGAAGGAGTTGATCTATAGCATTAAGTTTCTTAATGTCTCTTATAAATAGAGGGGAACCTCTTAGTTTTTGGTATTCAATTTGTATCCATTTTGTTGTCCATTGTTATTGTTTAGCTATAGTTTTCTTTGAGTAGAGCAGTGATTTTGAGTGCAAGTTGTGAAAAGTGAGAGTGGATTCATTGAGTGCTTAAGGGATATTTTTTTGAGAGATTAAAGTGTTTATATAAGTATTTTGGATTGGAGGCAAGCTGAAAGTGAAAGGAGCAACAAGCAGAGTTTGTGACCTTGAGTGTTGAGTGCAAATTCTTCTTTGGAAGCTAAATTTCTAGGCATGCTAGTAAATCTATCCATTACTCCTTTCTATGTTGAATTTATGTCTTTGTTAATTGACTGCTAGTGCTTGTGAAAGATATTGTTTGTTATCATAGACATTGAATCAAGCTTGTGCATAGAGCTAGATTGGATATAAGTAGTTTGGTGGTATCTTATTAGTATGATACATATATAGTTATAACAATTGTCATGATTGTATGACATAGTTATATTAAACTATCTAGAAGGTATATGTAAATGATACCAAGATGAGTGCATGTTACTTTTTCATGAATTATGATGTTAGTAATGCAACGGGAATGATAGCATGTTAGATATGTCATGATTGATAGGTTATGATGTTATGCAAACCATGTTGGTAGTTTATCCTTGAATCGTTACTCATATTTCCTTGAAAGTAGGAGAATAGTCTATTCCCTAGGGTTAGGGTATACACTTGAATAGGACTATATTGATATGCAACAAGAGGGTTGTAAAATTTATTATATATATATACTTTCTAGTTTCCTTTCTAAATGGATACTATCTTATACCTAACTAAGAGTCTATACCTATTCACGGTATTCTAGTCTTAAAGAAGAGGACTTACGTTTCGACAACCCAAAGCCATAATGCATGGAGACTATAAGGTGTACAAGCACAAGCTCCTCTCAAGCTAAAAATGTCCTCTAGATTATATATGAATCTAGTGAACATTGTAAACATGTGAATATATGAGTCATATTGTAAGAAAGAAATTATGATCATTTATAAACATGAAAATGTAGTAATCTTATAGGATAACTTGGAAAGAACCATGAGGATCAAAAGGGCATGTTGATGAGAGAAATCATATTAGTTTGATATGAATGTTTGTAGAATTTGATTGTAATAGTCAAATAGTGATAACTAGAGGGTATTATCATAATATCTAGGATATCATAAACCAAGTGTATGCTTGTATGAAATGTGATGTCAAAAATGGTATGATATAGAAGTGTTATGTTGAGATTGTTAGTTTATGATGTTATGCAAAACTATGTTGGTAATGAGGTTTGTTCCTAGGAATAGGATAAACCAAGCCTGGGAATAACCTAATTGGTCAGTTAAATCACTTGAATGTTACATCACTTTTTATGGAATTCTTGTTATGTGTATGTGGAAAACCCTAGTCAAGAGTTATTTATGGTCATTATATTTACCAAGTTGAGTGAGGGGGTGGGTGAACATATGAAACCACTTCATAGGAAGTGAGTTTGATTTAATATCAAATCTTTATGATATATATATGAAATCTCTGGCCAGAGTAAGTGTAAGTTTCCACTACGTACACTTGTCGGTTCACTGTGAGACAATATTGCATAGCTAGTAGGGAATGCCATGCATGTAGGAGGGTATCAATTGTATGGAAACACTAGCTATGTAGGACACAACACCATGCTCAAGTAGGCTTATATTAGAGGGTTTCCAGACAAATCTCTCAGTGAAGGGAGGGCCATCTTACCAGTTAGGAAGATGTGCAGGGGACCGTAGTAAGTTTATGGTTGGAGGAAAAGCACTTGGGTGATACTCTCCCTCATGCAATTGGTGGCTAAGACTTGAGGATGTATGCTCCAGTAGGGGACATCTCGACCAATTGTACTCTTGATCCATTTAGCTCTTGTAATCCATGTAAGCTTTTGAAATCTATGTATGTAATCATGATCTTGTATCTTTGTGGAAAATGTATTTGACTAATGAAATCATTACTTGGGTTATGTAATGTTACTTTATTCATGCAATAAATTTTTTAAATGGGTTTATTTCGAATATGCAGAACTTAGTCATTGAATTGGAAAATATTTATTACTATGTGTTGGTAAACTTAAACTTTTCACATGTGGGTTAAAACTTAGGTGAAATCATTAGGGTAAACTTTAGGCTTGTTACACCCATATCTAACAATATAACAACCATCATGGAGGAAATATTCACATTCACATGATACCTATGAGAGGAAGACATCTCAAAGAACCATACAAATGACATGTAAAATGATAGATGTATAAGATTTTAAAATATTTTTGAGCTTGTTATCTAAAATCTTGCCCCTAAAAGTTATTTGGTTCTTCTTCACTCTCAAACCCATCATCGAATCCATGATATTTTCAATGTTAAAAACATTAGATTGTCATATAAACTTGGTTTCTTCCATCTTCAACATAATAACATCATCAATGCTTTGTCCCTTATCGCCACCATTCCAACCCTCCAATGAGCCATCCACCCCAACTTAATTAAACATGATAAAAAATTCCCTTCCAATTGTGTGGAGATGACTAATTTTCTTGTTGTAAGATTCTTCGATAATCCACCTTATTTATAAAGAAATAAATGTTAGGCATGGATATTACCACTTTTGCATAAGAATCTACTTTCATATTTATATCACAATAAACATGAGTGACTTTGTAATCCTCTAGTTGATTTAGCAATGACCAACACAACCTTAAATATTCCCAAATTTCCAATTTGAGGTCAAATTATTTCTTATGGCATTTAAAATTATTTGGGAATCTCCCTCTATGATAATAATATTCAGTCCCAAACATTAGCACTCTTGAAGGATAGAGATTTAGTAGAGTGGTTTAAAGATCTTAGAGGGAACTTGGGAGTGGGAATCTCATAGGCTAGTTCATAAGGAGTTGGACTTGGGTTGGTAACACTATGGAAGGTTGTGTCGAAAGTGGTAGGAGTTGGTGGCTATCAGGGATAGTGGATTCACCACACAAAAGGACATTGCAAGAAATTTTGGGCATAGAGGTTAGGAGATTAATAGTGTTGAGTGATGATTTGAAGTGGTATTAATGTGGTTGTGGCATGGCTTGCATTAGAATTAGGCTTACATAGTTGCATGGTGATGTTGAAGAGATGAGATCTTGTGTTGTTGTGTTGGGAGTTTAGTTGATGACACAACTTACCAAGGTCTTCATGGATGCAGTAATCAAAGTTTCGTAAGGTATGGATAGATAAAAGGTGAAGTAAATATAGAGTTCTTGCAGAGGGTTTTTGAGTCATGGATTTAGCAATGTGGTGATAAGTCAAGGACAGAAGGAATGTTCTCACAATAATGGTAGTGAATAGGACTCAGGTTTTCAAGGAGGAAATCATGGGGAGGACTCATGCAGAACCAGAGGATAAAGGTTGTAGCATGGACTCAATGAATCTAGAGAAGTTAAGGATAAGATTCTTGTAGTGGAGATCAATATGGGGTATGCTGGCAACATCAAGTACGACTAGGTTAGAAATGGTGTAGATGCAGTGGATTTTGGTTTGAATGCAAGGCATGTATCTAAAAATCCCTCTAGTAGGTCTTAATCAAGAAGCAATGAAGGATGTGCCTTGATTTGAATCATTTAGAGTGGGGGAGGATATAAGGGACTAGGTGCTCACTAGGTAAAAATGGGTTGGCACCAAAAGTGGTGCAATTCAACCCCAAAAGTGGACTAGGGATCCCAAAAAGAGTGTTGGGGGAACTCCAAAAGTGAAAATTGGTTGGAATCATAAGTGGACCATATTATCCCAAAAAGTGGAACAAGGTGTTCCAAAAATGTGGACAAGGGGTGTCCCCAAAAGTGGACTAGGTCCATAGATCCAAAAAGAGGACTAGGTCTTAGGGGTAAAAAGTGTACAAGTTTGGAAGAAATTAGGCAAGAGGAGAGCTAGGGTAGCTTGTCCAAACTAGAAGTTGTAGTGATCAATTGAGATGATTAGGGGTCATACTGAGAATTGTGGTGATTTCCTATATAAGAGTTTAGGGTATTTGCTCAAATTGTCTATTGTGGTGAAGATCCCAATAATGTGCTCAACCTACGAAGGTCTAGGAATCAAATAAATAAGTATTATAGAGGGGTATGGTCATTTGAAGTGGGTGGTGATAATGGGAAAGTACCAAGAGTGCACAAAGGTGTTTGAGAGCTCAATGAGTCATGGAGGGTGAACTAGGCCACCTCTCCTTAGGGATGAAGTGTAGACTAGACATCTAGGCTTAGAGTTAGGTTTTCTACATGGATTTTAGGGATGAAGAAGAGTAGTCCCACCTTGTCACAAAGTGGTGAGGTTTCTAGAAGGAAGTAGGCATGTTGCCCCTATCCTAGTTAAGTAGAGTAACTAGGCCAATTGAGGTGATGACTTCCAAGGGGAGTTTTCCAAGTTGGAACTAGTGAATCGAAGAAGCTAGGCCCCATATGGGGGAGATGATCACAATGTGTTGGGTTGTTTACGTTGGATATTGGTGCTCATAGAGATGGGTTAGAAATGTTGAGTGTTGTGTGAATCTTGGAGTCCATGTTGCAATGTGAGAGTGGTATGTTGTGCTAGGTGTACACCCTTGTTGCCTTGAGGTTGTAGAGGTTGCATTGAGGTTGTTGGTAGGGTATAGGGCACAAAGTAGAACCTACTGCAACCCATCACAAATCATGTGTGAAACATTAGTTCAACAAGGGAGATAGGTTAAGGGATTCCCTATAAGGGCCATGTCTCTAGAAGAGACTAGGTGTTGATATATGAATCTAATAGATAACATAATAGAGATATATTATAGATATATAATAGAGATATAATTGACTGTAAGGAAAAGAAAAGACTAAGACTTTCTCATGTAATGATTATCTAAATATATATATGGAGTGATAAGGATTTAATGGATATTTTTGTTATAGATGATTGTTGTGTATGATTAAGTTATACCTAAGTTACTGTTAGATATAGTTCTTTACTGTACTTACTTTTTTCTACCACTGTATCCTCTAGAGTATAAAATTAATACATAAGGGATACTAGGGTACAAATCTTCAAACTATAATTCCCCATTTTCCTCTTGCTAACATTGGTTTCATTGTTGAGATTCTACATAGGGCAATGAAGGAATTCAGAGTAAAAGAAGGACATCCATAGCAAAAGAAAATAAATGTAGACACCTCTGTGAGAGGGGGGTAAACACTTAAGGGATGACAAATGGAAAGGGTGAAGGGATCTGAAAAGATTCCTGAAAAGATGGAACATTGTTAGGAAACCTAAAAATCAAAACAAACATGAAATAAAAAATTGGTCGATGCAAGATTGCTCATAAACCTTGGATGGTCTTGAATCACATTGTAGTGAGGGCATTGAGAAAGAAGGATAATGTATCCATGGTTGAAAATTTTGAGAACATATAAAAAGGAAAGTGTGAAAGGATAATAGTTTGTTCAAAGGTTGTCTATCTTTTGTTTAATAAGGTTGTTAAAAAAGGTTTTTGTAAGTGTAAGAATGTCCAGTTCATAAAAATGTAAATAAAAATAAACACACTAAACTAAAGATGTTCCTTTTAATTACTCGAGTTGCATTTATTTACTTAATAATTTAATTTCAACTAAAAATAAAAGACAATGGATTAATTTTTAAATTTAATTAAGTAAAAATAATACAAAGTTGAGCTTGAAATAGAAATAAGATAAGGTTAGAGTAAGCTTGTTTGGTTTCAAAAGTTGTTGAAGTGGCAGAGAGCTAAAAAGACATTAGGAGAATATTTTAGATGACTAAAATTAGGTTTAGAAAATGTCACAATTGAAAATATCCTAAAATATGTGGTAATGTTTGTAAAATCAAATAACAATATCCCCAAGGTGTAGAAATGTCTCATATGATGTGAAAATGTCTTTTTGACACAACATTATCTTTTAGGTGTAGAAATGTTTGTGTTTGCTAACATAAAATATAGTAGGTTTTAGAACATATACCACCTACTACAATACTTGCCAAGTCTAAAAAGTAGGAGAAAATGAGTGTTTATCGAACATTTAGGAGCTTGTGTTGGTCAATCCCCTAAGAAACATGTTTCAACATAAAGTATAGAAAGAGGTGTGTGGCCCTATGATGTTAGTGCATAAAAGTATAATAATGGAGATGGGTGTGTGTGCAACATCTATAAAAGATATCTTAGGTGGTTTCAATATATATATAAGTGTGAAAGAGAATAATGATTTTTTTTCTATTTCAATAATTTGTTTAAATAAAAGAGTTTAAAATTGATTTGAATACTACACATAAAATAAGATTGAGAAAAATACATACATTTTATTAAAAATACAAATTTAAATGTATAACATATATACAAACCTAAGTAAATAAATATTTATCAAATATGAAAAACATATTCAACTTATATTCCCCAAAAAAGCATATTTATTGTAAATAAACACCTAAATAAAAACAAATTGAAAATTTACTGAACATAGATTTTTCGAGCAATCGAGATTAACTTATTGTCCAGCGTACGAAGCAAAGGTGATAGTGACATAATAACAATGGGGAATAGCAAAACATTATTATATAGATTAATATAGATTGTAGAGAGAACAAATTTCGTTCCGGACTCCGTGGCCCAATGGATAAGGCGCTGGTCTACGAAACCAGAGATTCTGGGTTCGATCCCCAGCGGAGTCGCTTACGGATCTTGACATTTTTGAAGTTTTAAAACCAGATAAAAAAATCTTCTGTCTTGAAACAGTTCTGATTTTAGATTATGGAAATTGGATAAGTGGAGTTTTATGCCATCTATTAATGGATTTTCGGTATCTATCTTTCTCACGGGGATTGGTTCTATTTGGCGAGAACGCTGCACACAGAAAAAGCCTACCAAAGATTGATCCCTTTGGGCGCAGTTGGCAGTGAGAAGGTAGGTGATTGAAACGAAATTTGATTCCCTGTTTCCGTCTCAAAGTAGGACCAGAAAGCAAACAGTCTCACCACACCGTAAATAGCTAATGAAATTATAAGGCATAACATCAGAGGTTTATTTTTAACAAATTTATAATCAAATTAATTATCAGAGACAGGTCAGAAATTAGGACAAGTAACGGAAATTGATATTTGAGACCAAAATCAAAGCAGGCGAGTAAAATTGAAAGTTTGAAAATACTACAGTTGGAGGAGTTAAAGAGTTGGCTGTAAACAGGATGAACAAACAAGGGCAATACACCCACTGTAGCAGAAAGCAAAAAAAGAAAGCAATTAGGGTTTGATCCCAAATACAGGGGAATTCTACATAAAGATAGAAAGTACTGGAAAAGAAAGCAGAGAAGTGATTTAAATCAACCAGGAAGCAGCTATAAAAAGGTGAGATCCTAACAATATAAAATGCCTTGGAAGATGAAAACCTTGCAATAGCAGACCTCACTGAAGACTAGATCTTCAATAGCACATGCTGAACTTCAAATGAAGATGAAGATCTTGTAATGGAAAATCTCACAGAAAAAAAAAACTGTCATATTATACATTAGATATGAAGGTACATCATACATTCTAGGTAAATCACAGGAGAGTAAATTTTAACAGCAAGCAAATCCTTCATAAAGACAGCATACTTTAATAAAAATCTCACCTTTGATACAGTGTATGGCCACATTGATATGTATAGAAAGGAAGATGGTCTAATTAGCAAATAAAGAAAGAAAGAAAGAAAGATTTTAATGACGTCCACGAGACTAAACAGTCTATGGGACCGAGGCCAACAACTTAGTTTGTCTCCAAACTCTTCTCCAAATCAGATCTCCTGCTATTAATTTTGACTAGGAGGCTAGCCGTCTGATTTATCTTATCCTCCTCAAATAACTGCTGCATATTGCCCACATCTGAAATACTTGAGTACTGATTACGGATATTTTCGTACGCTGTGCATTCCATGACGAAGTGCCACTCCGTTTCCACCACTCCCTTATTACAAAATAAGCACGTTCTTTCTTCCCAAGTTTCCTTAGGTGTCTTCCACCTACCAGTCTCACATCTAAGATGGTGGGACCCCGTTCTCAATTGAGCAATTAACAGCCTCGCTTTCCCTTTAATAGTTGCACCTAAATATGGTTTTTCACCATGTTCCTTAGCTGGGTTAAACTCTTTGATGTAATATGCTTTTTTTCGTCCGATCTGATTTGACCACATGGCAGTCCTGAATTTTTCCTTCACATAGTTTTTTATTTCACTGTTGGTGTCAGGACACTCATGTAATTCGATGTTCCACTTGTTCAGCCACTTGATGTTCTGTTTCATCCATGTTTTCTTTCTTCGGACTAGAATCTCCTCCATAACCGATTTGGGCCACCGGTGGTTATCCATGTTTTCGACCTTTTTTAGATAACTTAACAACCGGATTATCGCTGAAGCTTCCAAAGGAAAAGCTCCCGCCTCAGCTAACAAAATTTCATAAGGAACAGTAGCTTTAACTTTGAGATTATTTGTTATTAGGTGTTTCTGGATTCTTTCTATCTGTCTCCAACTGCACTTTGATGTGTTGCTTCCCCACACTTCGCACCCATAAAGCACAACCGGCGTGACAAGTAAACCAAAAAGGATTTTCTTGGTTTTCCAATCCCAAAGTTCAGCTTTTCTACACCTATTTTGAAGCAAATAATAGGCTTTCCAACCTCCCTGCATCCTTTTCGTTCTACAAGTTTCCCAATTGAGCTTATAATGGAAGTCAATCCCAAGATATTTGTATTCTTTCACTATATCAAGTGGGTTGCCTTCAAAAAGAAAGGTATGCTGTTTAATTTTTCTATTCAATGAGTAAATCATGATTTTAGTCTTGGATGTGTTCACTTGCATCCCAACTTCCTGACAAAAGTGTTCTAGGGCTTTTAGATGTTCTCTTAACCCATGAGCTGTTTTTGAAATTAGGATAAGATCGTCAGCATATAGAAGTAATTTTACTACATAACCTGCCAATTGGATACCATCCCCGCCATCCTTGCTTAACCACGCTTCCAACTTATCAATGTATAGCCCAAAAAGCGTGGGGGATAGAGGGCAGCCCTGTTTAACTCCAATGTCGCTGTCAAAACATTCTGACATACCTTCACTTGTTCTGATTTTAGCACTAACTTTCTCATACAGCCTATGAACAGCTGCTCTATATGCATTTGGAATGCCTAATTCTTCCATCCGATACCATAATTTGTCTCTAGGCACTGTGTCGAAAGCTTTCTTAAAGTCTACAAAGCAACAATAAGCTTCCTCACCCTGATTATCCCAAATTTTCTCAATCAAGTGTCTAAGGGTGATGCAGTGATCGATGGTAGAGTGCTTGGATCTGAAACCTGCCTGTCCCTTTGCTCTTTTGCCCTCATTTTCTGCCCATTTGCTGATCCTACGTTCAATCATGCTCCCAAATAGCTTGCCAAAGATAGAGTTGACCATAATTGTGCGATAGTTAGATGGGTTATTGATATCACCACTTTTAAATAAAGGGATGACCACACTGGTAGTCCACTCCATAGGAAAACCTTCCCGATTGACATTGTTGAATGGTGGTTATATGACACTTGGATAGTTAGGTGGCTAAATAGTTATGAATAGCTGTAGTCTATATGTCAGTAATCTATATGTCAGATTTGTAAAAAGACTAAGGGAGAGGGGCTTATAGTGGGCCACCCTAACTTTGCGCTTCTCAAAGTCTTATGTGAAAATTTCAAATCACTCTCAAATTTGTACAACTTATTTGGCAAGTCGCCCACTTATTATTAAAGTTTCAAGGCCACGACATCAAATATGATGGCACATCTACATGCTTTTTGTAGAGGTGTCCAAAAAAGTCCAAAAACAAAGTGAGACCAATAGTCGAATGTTGATGTGGCATGACATGATTTGTACTTTTTTTGTACTTTATGAATAAAAATTGCTCCACAATTGGATATTAAAGGTGTCGTGCTAGCACTGCTGGTCACATTAAAAAGTTTACTAGGCGCATTGCAGTTTATAGGGGGTCGTGCTACCCGATTCCTGCAGTCTAAAAAAAAAAAAAAGGTGTCTACTACGGACTACTTCTATTCCCACTAGTGGACGCCGACCCACTATTGGCCCCTTTCCCTTATTCTTAAAAAACATTTTCATGTTTAATGCTGCAATGAAAGATGATCATCAAAGATGAAGTATAAGTGGATATCTATCGGTTGATATGTAGTGGGATAATATTTGAGTTGTACACTCTTATCTTTCACATGGTATCAAATTAAATGAAATTTTGTGTTGATGTGTTTGGTTTGGTTGAGTGGCTATAGGCAAATCTAGTACGATATTTTGTATTTTTTATATTTCATAGATACATTAGAAGCTCGTCTAGAAGATGAACTAAACAATCATTCATATTGATAAATATGAACATTGTATCACATTTTGTATAAATGGAATATAAGATTCATTGAATACTTGCTTCTTGTTTAATTTTCCATCTATTTCATTTTTTTAATCTTTTATCTACTGAGGCCCATATTGGTATTAGACTAGGTTATTCATCCTCCATTTTTGCAATAAAAGACTATTTGACTCATTGTCTATATTTTGAAACCCATCTTTCAAGATTGAAAGGATTTGGCCAAAGACAAATACCATTGATGGCTTCTACAACTTGGGAATGTGGACAATGCATTCTTGGACAAAGTCCTCATGGTATGTCTCTCTAAGTGGGTTTTTTTTTTTCATTTGAGATTTTCTTTGGGGTTTTCAAACAATTACTAGGTTGAGTCTAGAATTATATTTGGGCCTTTGTTTTAAATATACGGGGTTTTCATAGTAATTTGACTAGTTTGGGGTACTTTTATGTAGTTGAGAGTTTTTTTCTTTACTAAAACACTAGTGTTTTTAATTGAAAGAGCAAATTTTTGGTGGTAAGTGGGGTAAATTTTCTTATGTCCAACCTTAAATAAATAAATTTCATCATTTAAGTTCATATTTAATATTTATTAGTAAATGAAGAAATTTAATATTTATTTATTTAAGTTCATCATTCTCGTCCTTCCCATTTAAAAAAAATAAATACATATAAATTATTTATTTAATTTATCTTTTTCCTCTCAAATCATTAGTTGAGTAAAATCAAATTTTTAAACTGGTTAATCATTTGCACAATCCAAATCATGATTAATCAAGACAAATCTTGCTTAAGGTTCAAGATTGCACATGAATCCTAAAATGGACTTTTGTATGTGCATATCCCCATGCTTCACAAGTCTCCATGTAGTCTTCTCATCAAATCATGTCCATCCATTCAATCTCAAAAATCCTAGCCCTTCATTGAACTCCAAAAAATGACTTTTTAAAATTGTCACCCTCCATCTTTCTTGAAGAAGATCTCCACCATCCAAATCCCTTAGATCATGAAACTCCTCTTGTGCACCAATTACAAGGCGCCACTTGGAAGCTTCACATGGCTCCAATTTTCTCAAGCAATATCCTCGATTGATCTTCCAAATCAATCCTATCCCTTTTTCATCTATCCCTAAAGTCTACAAAAAGATCATCAAATGAATCATTTTCATAAAAACTCATGGAATGCATTGTTATGCCATCAATGCGAGCACCTTTCATACTCTCTCAATCCCACATCAATTCATCTTGAGCACATCTACATTTTGTGTGCAACAAGAGAATTTGTTGGTGAGGGATTTGTATCGCCTTTCATATTTTATGCACAATATTTTAGCTTAATCAAAGGTTTACAATTAGATATAGAATACAATTTGAATTAATAGTTTGAATTATTTTATTTGCGTTCTATGTTTACTTGTATACATTTCAGAACACTCGATGGGACCCACACCCCTTCTAATATATTTTTTCCTAAATTTTGGTTGTTGCTTTATGTTACAAGTTGGTGGTCCAACGTGTGTGTCTTCGCTTTTAATGTGTATAATGTATGAGGTATTTAATTTAAAATATTTTTTTGCAAATAAAATTAAAAATCTCACAAATGATTTTCATCCACACACACACATAGAGAAAGAAACACAATTTCAAGCCCTGGTTGTAGTGTGCAACTGGCAAATTTTTGTATTATCAATGGGGGAAAATCAAACAATTACATTCCAATCATGGAATAAGGCTGTAACAAGCCATATGAAACCCAAAAAAGAAAAACATTACAATTTGATTTGCAACATCAAATCAAAGCCTAGAATCATTCACCTCTCCAACACCTGTAGCTTCAAACTTCTTTCACAATCAATCTCTTCAATCTGCTCAACCTATGTTGATTTTTCCTTTGTCAACATTCTCCAATCTGTCAATCCAACAATGGAATCATCCTTTGAAGGTAAGCAACGCCTTTCTTCTCTTCTTGTGTTTTTCCTCTCTAAAAAACTATCTCAAAATGAATGAAATTCAATTTTATTTCACTATGCTTTCCTGGAATGCAATTTCAAATGCATTTCATTGTCATTTTGCTTTCATTCCAAACCCCTCAAGAAAATCAATGCTCACCTCCAGGAAGGGAAAATAAAATATAATTTAATATTCAAGGCTCAATAAAATATATATTTTAATCCTCCAAACTTAGTCAAAATTCAATATGGGCTTTAAAATGGCTTTCATGCTTTCTCAAATAAAGCAAAAAGTAGATTCCTCAACCTGGGTGCCCACCTCCTAGGTTCCTATTTTTTAGGAGTTGTGAAAATTCAAAATAGGAGTTACAAATGGCTTTAATGGCTCCCATAAACCCACACCATTAATTGCTTCTTCTTCTTTTTTTTCTGCTTTTTCAGTTTTAAAACATATTCTCCATAATTCCCCTTCACCAATTTGACCCAATTTGAAATCAAATCCAAATTCAAATTTTCCCACATCACAAAATATTTAACTTCACACCAAAATATGAATTTCAATAATCAAATATGAAATCCAACACACCAAAATTGCAAAAATTAAAAAATGACACCTTCAAGTTGACACAGGATTGCACTAAGCCATGGATGCTCTTGCATCAGTGTATGTTTCACATTTATGCATATAGCACTTTGGCATGCCCATCAAAATTTTGGGCACATATTGACCTAACAGCTCTAACTCAATTTCTTTCTCATCTTGTAGGATTTTGAACCTCTCATAATCTATTTGTAAAGCAACTAACCTATTTTCATGCCAATTTGATCATTTGTATGTGGGTTTAACACCTATGTTCACAAATTTATTGACATTTTTGACCCTTGTCGCATATTGGCACATTTGTGCATGCTTTGGCATTTTCATGATCTTATTGTGTCTTTATTTTACACATTGACACTTCCATCCCCAACATCAAATCCTTCACTTGTCATTTTGGCGCTTATTTTTCTCGCACTTTCTATTTATTTTTAGTCTCTAAATTTTTTAACATTTTTTATATTAATATAAGAATTTAAATGTAGGTGAATGCTTATTTTTTTAGGTTTATTAGCATTTTCTAGCCCCCATCACATATTGATAGATCGATACATTTGTACATTTCCATGATCGTAGGGCGTATCCATGTTGTGATTCAATATTTTTATTTCTCGACCCTAATTTTTTATTTTCCATCATTTTGGGCTTTTACCTTTCTATTTTTCCAGATTTTCCCGATTTCCTAATTCACTAACCTATTGTTTATCATCATGGCTAAGTCTTTGTCTACAAGTTTTTGATGTTTTTTGGAAAATTTTATTAATTCTTGTTTCACATTTCAACACATCTATGCACCTTCAATGTTTGTGTCTATAAACTAGTGTTTTTGCTTTCACAATTAGTGCATCTAAGGTAAAATCACTAATAAACATAGACATCATATTTAAGTGTTTATGTACATGTTTTAGTGTTTCTATTACGTGATTGGTGTTTTTGTTTGGAGGAACACTATGCAAAATGAGTATGATGCTCTTTTAAAAGAGTTGGTTGATCCTCCACTAGGCTGTAAACCCATTGATTGCAAGTGGGTCTTTCAAAACAATTATGAAGTAGATGGATCACTTGATAAATATAAAACAAAACTTGCTACAAAAGGATGTGCTCAAAAAGAGGTTATATATTATGAAAAAAATCATTGCACTTAGAACATAGTGGACTACCATTTGTGCTTTGTTGGCTCTCTCAACACAAAATGGATGGAAAGTTCATCAAATATATGTAAAAACTATATTCTTGGATAGTGATCTCAAATAAATAGTGCATGACTCAACTATAAGGATATGTTGTCAATGGTCAAGAACACCAATCATATAAACTAATAAAATTATTGTATGGTTTAAAGAAAACCCCATGAGCTTGGTATAAAAAATGCATTGAGCACCTCTTGAAGTTGAATTTCAAGCACTTTGAATTTTATTATGCAATTTTTTTATCAAAAGGGTTGATAGTACAATTGTATATCTAGTTGTTAATGCGAATGATATATTTCTAATTGGTAATAATGAAAACTATAATACAATTATAAAAGAAGAATTAAAGCAAGGGTTTGAAATGGCTGACTTGGGACATCCTCATTACTATTTTTCTATTCCACTTATTTATGAAAAATTGTTTCAAAATGGATGCCTCGACAAGGATATCTCTCGACATATTTTATATATATTTTAAAATATAGATATGCTAGTGTTTATATTACTTGAAATAAACAATAACAATATACACACGTTAAATTATATAACTAATAAATACATTACAACAAGTAGAAACTTAGATAGTGAATTTGTTTCACAAACAATAACATGGGACACTACAAAAGATATGTATCCAATGTCTTCTCCTATGTTGGGCCCAAGTCTATGGTTATCCATTGCCACTATAAACAATCTAGATGACAAGGTTACACAAATGTAATTATATAATCTTTCAAATTGTGTAATACTTAAACATGCCATATATTTCAACTGTAAAGAATTTTAAATACATATAAAAATTATATCGAATAAAATTTGTGTAAGGAAGCTAAGGTTGTGGAAACAACCCACACTAAGCTTTGAGAGGAGAATATGCAAATCTTTCAAATTTGATTTTAATTTGCTACAAAATTAATGTAGAAACACATAAAACTAAAATAAGCAATATATCATCACAAAAAAATGATTTATGCATGAAATTTATTTCAAAAGAAAAACCCCACTCTCCAAAGTAGCTCAATATATTAATCTAAAAAAATTCAATGGTTATAATATACTTGCAGAGAATCCTTCGCAAGAGTATTTACCAACATAAAATACAATATAAATTTGACAACATTCTAGTAGAGCTTCAATGCCTACAAATTCAACATACAAACTACTATCCCAAAGCCTCAATTTATAAGAAAATACAATATAAGATACCACAAATGGTATTGTAAACCAAGTGCTAATACCATGGACAAAAAATAGGTTTCAAAAATGACCATATAGACTCAAAAATAATTCATAAAAGTTGAAGTACAAATTATTGTGCACCTCTCACACATGTGGAACTTCTAGGAATAGTTTGTAACTCCCACCTTGAAAGAAATTTGTCATAAATGTTGGTTATTGTGTTCAAATTAATCTTCCCTATTTTTAACTCTTATAGTTGCCATAAAACCTATCATAGCATCCTTAAAAATAGGAATTCCATATTATACCACTAAATGGGCATCTTTTGACAATTAATAAATCATATTTCAAGACACAACATGTGGCAAAAGTGTCAATTAAAAATCTTATGCCTTGTTTTTATGGAGCAAATTTAATATTTAATAATATAAATACCAAATAATTATGAGAATGTTAAATAATAAATAAATAAACCTAGGAATTTCTAAGGTTGAGACACCTTAATTCTTAACATTATCCCACTTGTTGAATACCTTGCAAAACCCAAGAGAACCATACCATCATGAACTCAATTGCTAGGGGATGAGAGGTCCATAGATTCTAAACACTATCTAAACTTTTATGTACTTATGAGCTTAGTTAATCAATCTGCAACATTCATAAAATTCTCTACCTTAATCAACTTCACCCTACCATTCTCGACCATATCTCTAACAAAGTGATACTATACATCAATATTTTTGGTCTTGACATGAAAAGTCAGGTTCTTCACTAGGAAAATAACACTGACTATTATAATGAACTATTATTGCACCCTATTTTAATCTAATATCTGAACATAGTCTCTTAAGCCAAATGACTTATTTAATTGCATAAGTTCTTGCCATATACTTTTCCTCTATAGTGGACAAAACAAACTCAACATTTTGCTTACTCATCCAACTAATTGCATCCCCAAATAAAGTAAACACATAAGCATTGGTAAATCTTCTGCAATCAACATCTTTGCTTAGTCTAAATCTACATAACCACAAAGATCAAGAGAATGTTCGTCTCCTCTCAAATAACCATGATAACACAAGGAATAATATAAGGTACCCTATAAATATCTAAAGACTCTTTTAGCTACATCTCAACAAACTCTACCATGATTATACATATATCTAGAAATAACTCCCACTATTTGGGCAATGTCTAGTCTAGTACAAACTATAGTATACATTAAAATTTCAACTATAATTTGGTAAGACACTCTGCTCATGTCTTTCATCTATGATATGAGGATGTAGAAAATTCTAAAATAGATAACTTCATTCCAATTAAAAAAACACACAATGGTCTACAATCCTACATGTTAAACCTTTATAATATCGAATTCATATACTTACTCTAGCTAAGCCGTAGATTTCTATTTTGTTTATCTCTTCTAATCTCCATCCCATGAATGTGCCTTGTAGCACCAAGATATTTCATTTCAAACTTTGCTAAAAGTTGAGGTTTAAGCTTTGGAATTGAAACTATTCCTTGCCAATAAATAACATATCATCAACATATAAAGCAATAACCAAAAAATCATCACTATTAGTTTTATAATAAACATAATGATCAGATTTAGAATGCTCAAAACCCAAATTCAACACACATGTATCAAAATTTTGGTACCACATCCTAAGACTCTATTTGAGGTCATAGAATGATTTATTTAATTTACAAACCAATGTCTTCACATCTATTTTCTCAATCTATATAAATCATTGTTGAACACTTTTGGAGACTGAGAGGGGGGAGGGGGTGAATCACTCTACACAAAACTTAACCCCTTCTAAAACTTGAAACTTTCAGCACAACTCAAACTCCTTTAGCGGATAAAGATAGAACTTTAAGCAAAGCAATAACAAAGAAGAATATAGCAATTTGAATCTTTAACACCTTCAACTAACTTTACCAATGGAAGATATAGTAGTAATTGGATCAACAACAAAGATAGAGAGATAGAGAACACACACATGCACAAAGAGACACCAAATTTAAGTGGAAAAATCAATGAGGGAAAAACCATGGTGAGAGTTAACTCACAATATAAGGCTCACTGCCAAAAGACTTGAAAGAAGGCTCATTTCTTTAGAGAAAGATACAAAAAGGACTTGCAACACTAAAGTACCAACCAACTCTAGGAGAAAGATACAGAGGACTTGATGAGATTCACTATCTCAAAGTAGGATACAAAAGATTTATAAGAGAATTACAAAGATTTCCAACACAACTCTCTATTGACTGAGGTGTTCAAGCTCAATTTTATCTTTCCTTTCACAATATTTAGCACTATCTCTACTGAATATTTAATATAGCTCGCTTACACACTTTTTTTCACTTGTACGCATCTCCATCTAAGTTGCATCTGAAATGATCTTGCATTTATATTCACTGCAACACTTTAATTCTTTAATTAGGTCAGTGAAGAAGAGAATAAACAATGAATTTAATTGGTTTACCACCAAAGCATGATGCAGTTCTATTTCGAGAATAGAGAGGACCAAAAACAATCTTAACACTTCTTTCAATGTGATCTAAAATGATTTACATGTAGGTGCACATCAACCTAAGTTGACATCAAGGAAATGTGTGGATGAGACATTGAAGCACATATTTAGTTGGCCCATAAACACTCTTTCCATTGAATTTACTTGATGTGATCCTAAATAAGATAGGTCAAGACCCAAATCTATCATGACACATCTTCCATTGTCGATGCAGCCCCCAAGCACACGACCCAAGCAAAGGAACAAGCCTTGTTAGCCAAATACCAACAAATAACCCAAAAATCCAACTCAAGACATAATGCGGCACCAAAGTGGCCAATTAGCAACATGTAGATCACATAGGGATGTTCATTGAACATCCAACATTGCTTCCATACACTTTTTTCATATTGTCATGCTATCAACAACCACCACAAACCAAACAGGTACAAAAAACTTTGTTTAGGAAACACATAATACATAACCAAATGATGTAACATTTGTAGAACAACTTGCAAACCACTTGAGCATATGATATTGGAACTGAGATATTGCACAAACATTGTGAGAATATTCACCAAGTCGCAAGAGCAAAGACATCAATGTGGAGAAATATGGAGCATTTCCCAGACCATTCTAGACAACTAGCAACATTGCCAAGCTTCTGCAATTCATAGGAACCTTCTGGACAACATAGGTGACCTGAAAAGATAGGAGTGCAAGATACACAAGGAACTGATATTGAGTACCAAATTGCAAGACTAGAGCTGCAATAGTAGAGGAATGCAAAGCATTCTCTCAGACAAACTTCAATGCAACGTCCTGAACCAAAAACATTTGAGCAACTTGTTGAGACCAAAACTTCCTTTTAGAAACACATATATTATCGGGAACATCAGGAGAGAGAATGAGATAGATTTTAGACCTTCAACAACATCTCTCCAACATTAGTCATGCTTCTAATCCTCATCTTAACATATTATCATGAAAACAACTTTGCTGTGAGTAATAATGCATTATATCAACATAAAAAATAATACTTCTTTGATATGGCATGACATCCAAACATGAAATTCTTCAATTCTTCTTTGATAAGGCATGTCATCCAACCTTGAACTCTTCACTTCTTTAATAAACCATGACATCCAACCATGAACTTCTTCAACTCTTCACTTCTTTGATAAGGCATGACATAAATTACAACTAACAATCAATGTTGACAACAATCAATCAATGTTGACAACAATTTCCAACAATCTCCTTAGTGTTAACATCAATGAAAACAATCAGTATTGACATCAATGACAACAACACAACAAACAATGTTGAAATCAATGACAATAATTTCCAACAAATCATAAGTTATTGCAATATAAAGCAAGAATCTAATGGATGCCATTTTAACAACGCGAGAAAATATACCATCATAATCAACACCCTCAACTTGAGAGTAACCTTTCACAACCAACTGTGCTTGTATTTCTCAATATTGTTATTTGAACTAATCTTTTTATTGAACACCCATTTACATCCAATAAGTTTATGTCCTTCAGGAAATGGTACAAGGTCTCATCTATCATTATTTTTCAAAGCTCCCATTTATTTTTCCATGGTTATTTTCTAGTACTCTACATCATTCATACCTAATGACTCTTCTACAAATATCAATTCATCTATGTTAGTATTCAAAGTAAATATACATCTCCAACCATCAAGATAACATCCATACCTTTCTTATGGTTGTAGATACACCCTATAGACCTTTAAACAAGCTAAAGTGGAAGTTCTTCCTCCTCTTCTAAATATTCAAATCTTGATGATTTCTCCTTAATTTCTTATCTATCTAGAGGCCTTAATTCAACTCTCTTAGGCATTAGAGGAAGTTGAATCACTTCTTTCTTTTCAATTTATTTTGGTCATAATGTAACATAAGAAGACTTAGTTTTTCTAAAAATAATATTTTTACTAAATAATATATTTTGTGCTACAAGAGTCCGAAACTTTTATCTTTTCACATCATAACTATAACCAATGAAAATACATTTGGAAACCTTGTTCTCCAACTTTGTTCACTTCTCCTTTAGCACATGTGCACATGCCTCACAACCAAAAACTCGAAGATGTCTCAAAGAAGGCTTGTGATCTGACCATGTTCTCATAGACATTTTATTAACAAGAGTTGATGTAGGGGACATATTAATTAGGTAGAAAGTAGTGGCTACAACTTTAGTCCAATTTTTTTTGTTCTAGTCCAACACCACTAAACATACACGTAGCATTCTCCATTAGTCTCTTGTTCATTCTTTCTACAAATCTATTATTTTGTGGAGAATACAACATTGTCTTCTATCTCTAAATACTACAATATTTACAAAAATTTTCAAAATTAATAGAGAAAAATTCACTTCCATTGTTAGTCCTCAAACATTTAATTTTCTTTCTACCATGCAACTCAACTATTACTTCAAATTCTTTAAATTAATAAAAACTTTAGATTTAATTTGAAGAAAATAAACTAATTTCCTTCTGCTATAATCATCAATAAATAAAGCACAATATGTGAATTTTGTAATTGAAGGAACATCAACATGACCAAATACATCAGAATGAATAAGATCCAAAACACCACTAGATTTGTGAGAACTCAAGTAAAACTAAACGTGGTTTTATTTTTCATAAATGCAATGCTCACATAAACTAAATTCAAGATTATAATTTCATTCAAGGGAAGGTGCAAAAAGATGGGGGGCCAAATTGTGGCTAAAATTTAAAAAAATATTTGATAGGATATAACACGAGTGCGTTATAACACGCTCGCATTATGGCTTGGTGTGACCGAGCCTAAGGCTTAGACACATCAAGCCTATAACACACTCATATTATAACGTGAGCGTGTTATAAGTTATTAAAACAAAAAAAAAAAGCAAATCGAATTCATTTTTATGTTGACTATTTTTTTTGTTGCCCACGGCCAAAAACCATTCTCTTACACGCTCACATTCTGGGAGGAGATAATCTTGCATTTTTTTCATCAAATTGTTGCTACTCTGTCGCTGGGATACAACCACATCAATGAAGAGGTTGAATAAGTAAGGATTGTTTGTTTTTTTGTTAGTTTTAGGTTGTTTTTTATATTCATTTGTTGAATTTGTAGGAAATGATAATGATCCTAAAAACCCTCTTGTAAACCCTCCTGAAAATCCTCAACAACCAGAGCAACAAGAACATGAAAAAAATCCTCAAGTTCAACAACCACAACAACAATCTCCTCCACCAATTCCTCAACATCCTCTTGACACTCAACAAAATATAATGGGGGTAATTGAAAACAATAAAAATAGATGGAGGAGTTAATCACAAGGTTGAACAATCCAGTAAGTTCAACCATGGAAAGAAGAACACTTGCCAGTTCACTTAAAGAAATGTTAAAACATGTAGATGAAATCAACAAACAATTAAGTGGTTGGGCAGATAGGAGGCAGACAACAAATAATTTTTACATAGATAAATTATCATATAAAGAAGTAAAAGATGAAAAAATTACAAAATATCAATTGTGCTCATTATTCATCGACCCACACACAAACCAAAATCTTGACCTTAATTCGAAGAGGTTTCCTATCCATTGGTGCCACCACCAAGGGATCAAAAACTATTTTTGGGATAGGTGGTACATGGTTTTTGACTACCCACCATGCAACAATTGCAAAGTCCTACAATATTTCTTAAGGAAACTCTACTGTGAGTTCATCCTGAAAAAAATCCCCAATTATTTTGATATGGGGGACTTCCAGGGGAGAGGTGGGGGTTGGAACAAGATAGACTCGGTGCATGACAGGATCCTAGGCAGCAAGCGAGATGAGCTCTCGCTAGGCCGGATCATGAGCATGTCGTTATCCCTTCCATCGCGAAGGAGAGTGCCAAAGTAGCCACCTTGCAATCTATCAACTCTTTGACCTAGAATATCATCCAACATGCCAGTCCTATAGTACAACACCATCAAGGGGAGTCTTCGAGTGGTAGGCTTCCACCCCATTCATGTCAGGTTTGCGGGGTGACTTGTACATATGACCCCACCGACATTTAGGAGGCTGCTACACAGGATATGTCTATAGCTACGAAGATGGTGAGGGCAACTGACATTTTGAATGAGGCTTATGCCATCGATACTCAGGTAAATGTTAGCATGTTCATTGAATTTAATTTATTAAATTTCATTTTTGAAATGCAAGATTAACTAATTTAGTTTTATGATTGTAATAAAATTTCAGGGTCACAGTGTTGATACTAGATACACCGGCCCTACACATGTTTATTACTCCACTGCATCTACTGCTGAGGTATGTAACTAGTAAACAATTATAAATTTATTACATGTGAATAGCATTGTTATATGAATCGTATTCTAATATTTGATTTTGGATGTTGAATAGGCTAATATTGGAGGTTTCGTGGAAACACCTCCCAGTGCCAGTGGAGTTAGACAAACCTACACACAAGTAATAGAATAAAGAGTTTAACTAATAAATTGTACTTAATAGATTTGTGCAGTTTATATTCATATCGTTGATTACATTGCATTTCACATCTTTCAAACTCAAAGCATTACTTCACATTCCATAACTAATAACTAGATGTTGATAGATGACAAAATTTCAACTACAATATAGTTGTTTAGAAAGTCAACATAAGCAGTGACGCAATTACTTCACATAGCATAAGTAATAACTAGGAGCAGCTGCCAATTGCATTTACTTGTCATGGTATTCCATGATACCACTTTTTACTGAGGCATATTTTCAAAAATTTCACTGCCTTTTCTATGCTATGGATTCTTGGAAGAAATATATGAAAGAATAATAGTAAGCAATAGCATAGACAAGGCAATGAGTTGTTTGAAAAAATGCCTCAAAGAAATGTGGTCTCATGGTGATATCCATCACCATGAGACCCAATGTCTTTGAGGCATTTTTTCAAACAACTCACCACCTTTTCCATGCTACCACATTTTCCATCCATGTCTACCAAAGCATTTTATCAAACAATTCACTTCCTTCCTGCTATGGCTAAAAGCCTAAACAATGGTGTTTTCCAACAAACTATGGATTCTTGGAAAAAAATCTATCAAAGAATAATAGTAAGCAATAGCATAGACAAGGCAATGAGTAGTTTGAACAAAATGCCTCAAAGAAATGTGGTCTCATGGTGATGGAATTCCATTCCATCACCATGAGACTACATTTCTTAGAGGCATTTTTTCAAACAACTCATTGTATTTTCTATGCTACCACATTTTCCATACATGTCTACCAAAGCATTTTATCAAATAGTTCATTTTCTTTCTTCTATGGCTAAAATCCTAAAAAAGGTGCTTTCCAACAAACTGTGGATGCTTGGAAAAAATCTAACAAAGCATAATAGTAAGCAATAACATAGACAAGGAAATGATTAGTTTGAAAAAGTGTCTTGAAGAAATGTAGTCTCATGGTGATGGAATGCCATTCCATCACCATGAGACCAAATTTCCTTGAGGCATTATTTCAAACAACTCACCACCTTTTCTATGCTACCACATTTTCCATACACGACTACCAAAGCATTTAATCAATCTACTCACTTCCTTGATGCTACGGCTAAAAGCCTAAATTAGGTGCTTTCCAACAAACTATGGATGCTTGGAAAAAATCTATCAAAGCATAATAGTAAGCAATAAAATAGACAAGGTAGTGAGTAGTTTGAAAATTTTCCTTGAAGAAATGTGGTCTCATGGTGATGGAATGCCATTCCATCACCATGAGACCACATTTCTTTGAGGAATTTTTTCAGACAACTCACTGCCTTTTCTATGCTACCACATTTTCCATACATGTCTACCAAAGCATTTTATCAAATTGCTTGAACTTCCTTGCTGCTATGGCTAAAAGCCTAAAAAAGGTGCTTTCCAACAAACTATGGATGCTTGGAAAAAATAGATCAAAGCATAATAGTAAGCACTAACATAGACAAGGCAGTGAGTAGTTTGGAAAAATGCCTCGAAGAAATGTAGTCTCATGGTGATGGAATACCATTCCATCACCATGAGACCACATTTCTTTGAGGCATTTTTTCAAACAGCTCACCGCCTTTTCTATGCTACCACATTTTGCATACATGTCTACCAAAGCATTTTATCAAACTACTCACTTCCTTGCTACTATGGCTAAAAGCCTAAAATAGGTGCTTTCCAAAAAACTATGGATGCTTGGAAAAAATCTATCAAAGCATAATAGGAAGCAATATCATAGTCAAGGCAGTGAGTAGTTTGAAAAATTTCCTTGAAGAAATGTGGTCCTCCATTCCATCACCATGAGACCACATTTCTTTGAGGCATTTTTTCAAACAACTCACGGCCTGAAGAATAGAAACCAACCCTTTAGCCAAAATTCCCCTCCAAATTCTTTTCAAGGTCCTCATCCTCATCCTCAATTTACCAATCCATGGAACATTCCACCTTTTATTCCACTTGTTCATGTCCCCTCCCCTCTCTCTTCATGTCATGTTCACCCTCCATCTCATAACCAAGACCACGCTATACCATCCACCCCATCCCAACATAATACCATAGAGAAGGAAATCAATTGTTTGAAAAAATGACTCAAAGAAATACGGTCTCATGGTGATGGAATTCCATGACACATTTGTTTGTAATGGCATTCCATCACCATGAGACCACATTTCTTTGAGGCATTTTTTTCAAACAACTCATTGCCTTCTCTATGCTACCACAGTTATCGTACATGTCTACAAAAACATTTTATCAAATGGTTCACCGCCTTGCTGCTATGGATAAAAGCCTAAAAATAGGTGCTTTCGAACAAGCTATGGATAGGTAAAATAATAAGCATGATATCCAAAAATATATAGTTTAATAAGTACTTAAAATTATGTTCATTATCTCATACAATATAAGCCATGACGTGCATCACTATTGTAGTTTCTGTGATTGAATAACTTGTTTTATTTTCAGATGTTGGAAGTGGATACACCTCCACATGTTCATAGGGCAATGGATCTTGGTGTTTCTTCTGCTATAGACTCCTCGATGCCTCTCATGGAGGTATGAGGTAGATTACTAAATTTTAATTTACATTCGTTGTTATAGCTGTTAGTGAAAAATTGAACCATTATTGATTCATAGTTTGATTTCCCTTTGGATGGTTTCTACAGGGCTTCAGCATGCCACAACGTGGGCATGCAAATATTTCCCTCGAGGAGAGAGATCGTCTACTAGCGGTAAGTGATTATTTTGTTAAATATATCATTTTTATAATGTAATTTCTATATATTAATGTCTTTACTTGTTATTGTAATAGATACAACTTGACCAAGAACTAAACCCTAGGAGGAGCACCAAGAGCACTCCTCGACCTCAGAACAAATGAGTGACAAACTTATCGCCATCTGACTGACAAGCAAAGAGAAATAATTTATTTCAAGAGCATGGAGAGCAATGAATTTTGATTCCAGAGCCCTTTGTTGTATGCCTATATGGCATTTTTGTACATATTTTGTATTGGATATATTTGACATTATATGCCTATATGGCATTCTCGTAAGCCTATATGGCTATTTTGTATATATTTTATACTTATATTGACATATATTGATGTATTCCTACATGGCTATTTGGTTAATACAAATCTTTCTCATCGATGGTGTCCATATTTGCATTATAAATCTACAGTTCAATAGATATGAGTTACGTGTATTCAAGTGTATTCTTTACAAATTACCTTTATACTTTGTGACTTACATGTATTCCAATGTATACTTTGCGACTTACATGTTTTCATGCGTATATCTTGTATTCATGCATATACTTTTTATTAATTTGCGTATACTATGTATTCATGTGTATACTTCAAGGCTTACATGTATTTGAGTACTTGTGCTTCCCTTATTCACATGTATGTTTGACTTATTCATGTGTATACTTATTAATTGGGTAGCCCTAACATTGATCATTGATGTCCTTCATGGTTTGTCTTGAATATTTATTGATTGATGCTAAACAACTTTATTAGTTGATGCTAAACAACTTCAATATTTCTAGGAATATTAGTAGAGTTACAAATTACAAAATTGCACAAATTGGAAAGAAAAAGATTAACTGTAAATAATTGCACTGATTATTAACTTGATAATTGATTAAGAATGAGTACAGTATATATATATATATATATATATATATATATATATATATATATAGGCAACTACCAACTAGAAAATAGACAAAGCATTCCCAATACTTTGAAAGCAATAATCCACCCAAAATTGCAACGAGATATAAGGAAAATGAACTCACATAGGCATAAATTAATAAAGAACAATTCACCCTTCACAAATAGGTGAAACCATTGCAAAACTTAGAAGATATTAAAGATAAAGATCCAAGTTCCACCATTGTACCATTGTTAATTGAGGAGAAAAAAAAGTTTCCAAGTTCCACCATTGTACACATTTACAATTGGTTGTATATTGTTGTAAGGGAAAGGAGGATAATTAAAAAACATCTTGCACTTGCTAGATTTGAGGATGATCATACGCTTTTGGTTTGGAAAACTTAGACTTCTCAAGTATCATGTGAATGTTTCTCTTTTCGATTGTTTTGCATGCCATCATAAGGAATTGAGCCGGTTGAATGTAGTATAAATGTATAAGAGGACCATACCTAGTATAAACGTACCTATCGAGACACGTTGGAATAGTTCGTTTGGTCACACAAGTTGCAGAATGAAAGGTGCACCACTTTGCAACTTTACACTGCTTGCATTTGACACTTTTTCCATCAAGTGAAAACTGGAAACAATAGGAAAATGACTATGAGATAACAAAAACTGAGAGAGGTTATTGTAGAGGATCCCAACGCGATCCTGTAGGCTCAGACAGAGAGTTCGTAAGCATCACAGTTTCTGAGTAATAGCCTGTCAAAGATAGCTGCCATTTTGCACTTTGGACCCTTAAGGGATCGAGTCGATTGAACATAGCTCAGAGTGATTCGGCATGTTTGGGTACGAAAGAGGACCATTCTAGCGTAAAAGTACCCATCCATATAAGTTGGAACAATTTTTTTGGTCACATGAGTTGTAGAACGAAAGTTGCACCACTTTACAACTTTACACTGTTTGCATTTGACACTTTTTCCATCAAGTGAAAATAGGACACCATGGGAAAATGACTCCGAGATAACAAAAACAAAGAGAGGTTCCCTACGTGATCCTAATGCCTTAGACGGAATGCCCGTAACTGACACGGTCTCCGGGTAACAGGGCGTCAAAAAATGTTTCCCTTTTGCGATTTGGACTATTAAGGGATTACGCTGCATGAATTACAAATTTTTAAGGGCAGCAATAAATTTCAAAATTTGAGTAAATATCATTACAAATGTTTATGTGAATAGATGGTATGCTATATTGATATTGATGTATAATCATTAGGTTGATTTATTTTAATAAATGAAGTTTTTATAATAAGTTAGTCAATTGGTGCTAGTTATAATAAGGAGAGAATAAAAGAAGAAAAAGAATGATTGGTAACCATCAATGGTTATTACACTCACTATATTAATAATATGATGTTTACAATAAAATAAGATTTATTTGGCAGTCCTAATTCTTATGTTTGTGCTACAATTGTCTAATATGCTTCATACACCATTCTGAAACCCAAGTGCTTGTACTTGTAGGCACAATGCTTTCTCAAAACTATCAAGTGGTAATACAAAATCATGAGAAAAAAATCAAACTATATGAATTCCAACACCCCACTTAAAAAAATATTGAATCAATGTGCCCCATTTTCATGCACACAAACTCAGCTTATAAGATTCTCTCATAATAACCAAAAATGCGATTGAAGGATGCCTTAGGTACTCCGTTCTCACAAATCTTTTACATTGTCACTCATACATTTGAGTATAATGTCTACATCATAGGTGCTCATGATGAGGTTAACTTCAATTAAATAACTTGAAATTCCCTCGCTAAGCTTCACACACACTTTTATAATGGCTTAAAATCATAATTGAGATTTGTCAAGATCATCAAAATAAGGATGTTGCATTGCTTTTTTGGTTGAGATTATGTTGGATGAATCATAAATCAAAATTTTCTACAAGGAGACACCAATCAATTTTTAGTAGTTTACTTACAAATAGGCAAAGTAAAAGAAGAAAAAGAAGGAGCATCCAAAATGAAAATGAAATGAAAATAGATGGAAGGCACTTACAAACAACAAATCCACACCATTTGGTTCCAAGTTAGGAACAACAAGGCTTAAATTTTGATGCTTCCATTGAGGATAGGCATTCCAATCTCTCAACTTAGTCACTCCTGGTCATACATCTTCATTGGGAGTTCCAAGATACCTATTGCATACAACAACCTTTCACATGAATAGAATAACTTGAAATTTGAGATGCTCTTATAATTTCTACATCATAGGTGCTCATGATGAGGTTAAATTCAAATGAATAACTTGAAATTCCCTCACTAAGCTTCACACACACTTTTATAATAACTAAAAATCATAATTGAGATTTTTCAAGATCATCAAAATAAGGATGTTGCATTGCTTTTTTGGCTGAGATTCTCTTGGATGACTCATAAATCAACATTTTTTGCAAGGAGACACTAATCAATTTTTAGTAGTTTACTTACAAATAAGCAAAGTAAAAGAAGAAAAAGAAAGAGCATCCAAAATGGAAATGAAATGAAAATAGATGGAAGGCACTTACAGACAAGTCCACACCATTTGGTTCCAAGTCGGGAACATCAAGGCTTAAATATCGATGCTTCCATTGAGGATAGGCATGCCAGTCTCTCAACTTAGTCACTCTTGGCCATACATCTTCATTGGGAGTTCCAAAATACTTATTGCACACAACAGTCTCTCATGAATAGAACGCAACCAAACTATTACTTTCCAACCTTTTGGAAACTTGTAACTTGTTATAAAAACAACACAATTTAATCTTCCACTTAGTTTACTAATCTATAGAGAATATCCTACATTTTTTTGCATATTTTTGAGAAAAAATAAAATACCATTGAACTCTGTATCCTTTGCCACAGTTCTAAACATAAAGTGTGCTACATTTGCAAGTTTGATAACTTCATCAATCGCCTACATACATGATATAAACATTAGATGATAGCATTGGCATCATACAAATTAATGTGCATACTTACAAATTAATCCAACGAACCATTGGGGTATGCTCTAATATTTATTGTGTCAATTATTGCTTCATGTTCAGACTCACGCACCTTCAACAAGGTCTTGTTCAAAGGTCTACCCCCATATTTGGTCAAACGAACATTGGATTCCTTGACAAGGTTTGAGTAATTTGAAGAATCTTCTGATGCATGTCAAAGTCCTGAAACAACCAAAATTTAACACTCTTATGTGGGTACCTTCTAAGCCACATTCTAGTAACAACAATTGAGCCTATAGGGTATTTTATTTTTTCTCCATCTATAACTGGGGCCTCCAATTTATTTTTGGCCTCAACACAACGACACAAGTAATAATCCATTCCCTCTTCATTGTCTTCATTTGCAATAACTGCATAAACATGCCCTACATTGATATGTGCAGCAAATTAGATGAAATTAGTCAACATTACAAATACAAGTTACAAAGTAAGATAACAATAGGAATTTCAAAAATTATGCAAGTAGATATATTAACTAGTTGAACTAGATCTGATATTGGGTCAAAGTCAACCGATGATGAACAATTTGTGTTAGTTCCAATAATGTCGAAGGGTAATACCTGTGAAGTGGGTTAAGATAACTTAACGACCATTTCTCAACCCACTCCTTCGACTCACAATCATCCCAAAATTGCATTGTATATGAAGAAAAAAAGCATGCCATCTTTCGCGTATGGATACTCCATGAACCTGCATTTGAGCTAAGGAAAGAGTGTAGCTCACTCATTCCTATCATTGTACAACAATACTCATATGGTGCAATGTTAGTATCATCCATCAACCAAAAAAATCTATGAACTAAAGACATACCTTCATTACCTAGACCCATCGAAGCATTACACCACTCGACGATTGATTTTGCATTCGTCAACTTTGCATTGTCTTTATAATTTAACTCTTCTCATACTAATGCTCTTTTAACACATACTCTTGCACCATCATGATCCCCCTTTCCATTCACGGCCTCACAAAAGTTCCACATATGCTGAACACCTGTAATGACATGCATCTTGCTCAACCATTAGAACATGCGCGAGTTCTTGAACTATGTTGTGCAGCTATCCGACCATATTATATGCTAACCGTATGCTATGCCCCTTTGAGCCAAATCACTGTAGAACAACTGGAAGAAACCTTGCACAAACTCTGGAGAATGTGTGTGATCATCACTAATATAAACGTGATACTCCCTCAATACCTTCCTTTGGCCCTCTGTACTATCAACTGCATGAATGAATGCTATGTGCACAAATATCGAAACCTGTGTGGAGTTATAATATTGTGACTGCACTTCACGCTGTGGTTGTAGAGTGTAGGTCTCTGCAAAGTCGACCACTGAAACTATGTTGGCAACTGGAAAGGTTTCCTTGCATAACTTGAATTGTGTGTCCAACCATCGAGCTCTATGGGTATGGCTTGCATACTCATACACTATATTGTCATGAAACATAGACATAAACTGATACACTAGAATCTTCTAAATAACCAAATCACACCTTTTTGCTTGATTACCATCTTTTGTAATGTATGCCACTATTTTATACTTCCCGAACTCTACTAGTTGCTTTCCCACCTCATGTGTGCTTTCCATATGTTGACATACTGACATACGTTGCAAGCCATCACAACGTTGACATGAACCATCCAAGCATATGATCCTATAGAATATTTGGCCATCCTCTATTTCACATATTTTTTTTGATAAAAACTCTCTTGAAGATATTGGTGGGGCATGTATTCCGCAATCCTACTAAACTTTGTTAGTATGCAAATCTAAACATATAGAACAATAAACATCATAATGGTTAGAGAATTCAATATGTAGTCTACAACAACAAGTAGTGTGTGTGTGATTTATCTTGACATAAAAAGGTTTAAAATTTTCAAAATGTCTTTAATAAATTTGAATTTGAGGATAATCCTGTTGAAGTTTACCAAAAAATTGGGTTTGAGTCGTATCAAAAAAATGCTTTGGATGTGGCTCATGGTTCCGACTATCGATTCTCCTTCTTACCACATCCCTTTGATTCGGATATGGCCTTGTGTTATTCTTCCAATAGTCTTCAATTAGTGTTCTCAATGCTTCAACAATTGGTTTATCTTTCATGGGAGTCTCCCCGAGAATGCCCATAATTCATTTGAATCGGTGCCCTCAATTCTTTGCCGCCTTTGAACGACTCTTGATAGAGTTTTTCTATTAATTCTCAATTATTCGCTCATCTTTCTAATTAGACGAGATCTCCTTGTTTGACTACTTACCAAAGTTGATGTAATGACACGTCAAGTGACATTACTATCCTTTGAGCATGAGGTCTTACCCACACTCTCATAAGCATCCATTAGATTCTTCACAATTGTGTTTTCACTTGAAGCATTCGATGTTCTCGACCCAAGAATCTTCATGATGTTTCTATACTTTATACCTCGCATCATTGCAACGAATAGTTGACATCTTGCAGTCTCATTTAACCCTTCAAAGAACAATTTCCAAATCTTATCAGCATATCTTCTACAAGTGCATGCTGGAATCTTACCTTCCATGTGCTGCAAAATATCCTCATCAATATTAATCAAATACTTCGGCTTTCTACACAAAATTCTAGGTGGTGTTCTCCTAGGTACATACATCTCAACATTAGGAATTTCATCAATATTTAAGTGAGGTGGGATAGATCGCGTACCTTCGATCAAGGGTGGAATAGACAACATACCTTGAGATTGACATGGGGATGATGGTGTACCTTCTTCATCAAATCTGAGTGATGATGTACTCTCAACTTGAGATGTGGTGGAGGGTGTCCCTTTCTGTTCACTTGCAGTAGATGGTGTCCTTCCATATTCACTTGCGGTAGATGGTGTCCCTCCATATTCACTTGCGATAGATGGTGTTCATCCATATTCACTTGTGCTTAATGGTGTCCCTTCGTATTCACTTGCAGTAGAGGGTGTGTCTCCAACTACAATATTTGATTTTGTCTTAGCATGACACTTTCACATTCATTCCCTTTGTGCCGCCAATGCCTTTTCTCTTTTTGATGGTTGAGGTTCCTCTTCAATTGGATTGTTTTCATCAATCATATCCAATTTCTTCTTCTGATGATATTCCCTCATACATTCTTTATTTTTTTCTTTATTAGTTTCATACTCTTCGTCTGTTGGTTTATTCCTTCTTTGTTTCCTTGGCATGGTAGATAATTTTACCTGTAGCATGGTAATGAGACAAATATTAGTTCCTAAAAAATGAATCCATACAAATAAAAGAAATATATGTCATTCAAGGCTTCATACAAAATAATTGCAATCATCCTGTAGAAGAGTATTTATAACATAGACAAAGGTCACATGAATTTTTTGGATGGAATGCCTTAAAGAAATGTGGTATTGTGGCATGCCATGATTGCAAGATAGGCTTAAAATGGAAGCATGGAAAAGGCATGTGAATTGTTTGACAATAATGTTTGATGAGTCCAATTAATGGCTCAATTTGATAGGGTTTATCATATATTTGTTGTTGATACTATAGAATTTGGCACCTAGTTATTGACATTCTCCATGTTATTTTCTTAGATTTGTGAACTTATCCTTGTGACTTTTGATGATATTAACATGCTATGTGGATTACTTATGGTAATTTTACATGTGATTGAATGGATGTTACTTTAAGGTAATTATGGATATGCAAATGTTTTGTGTGTGCTAATGTTATTATGTAGGTTCATACTAAGGTGTTGATATAAATGAAGCCTACAAAGTAGAAGTTCTTTCCAACTGGTCGGTTGCTAAGAAAGTCAAAAAGATGGTCATTAAGAGGTCAAAGGAGCAAAAACTCTCAATGGAGGGAAACTTCCAATGGAGGGAAATTCTTAGCTCGTATGGAAGTTGTAACTACCTTTTAAATGATCATGTTTGTTAGTTGAGCCTAGGAAGTGTGTTGTGCTAGATCTTCGTTGAGGCAAGTTTGCTTTGACTAAATCTAGTGCATGCATAATTTCCTCCCTCTCTTTTCAATGTTTTCAACAAATGACATCCTCCTATTATGTTAGAGTCGATTGCCTAGGTAGTTAGGGTTAATTAGAAGCTTTTACCTCTATAAATAATGGTCAGATGTCCCTTTTTACAAGGTTGGATGTTCTGAGATTGTACTTGCATTTTTAGCTTAAGTAAAACAATCATATTGTTGATATGTTGTAATCATGTTTTCAAGGAATAAAATGATATTTTGATTTGCTACATCTGAGTTAGCTTAAGGAAGACTCACTCAAGGGGGCCCACTTGGTGAGAATTCCATCCATTGAAGTTTAATAGTTGTTTTTCTGATTCGTAACTAGTTTTGGTTTCAACAGTTGTCTGTTCCTGTAGCCATTGGAACTCTGTTTTGTGACTATTCCTACAGCCAAGGCAAACAGAGTAGTTTCATGTCTGTTTGTTGAGATTTCTATTTCTGTCATCCATTTCCAGTTCAGTTGTTGATGCTCAGTGTAGTTGTCGATTCATGTTCAGAGCTTATGTTAATTTCTTTCCAACATTTTATTTTTAGTAGTATTTCTTTTCTAGTTTAAGGATGACTACAGTTAAGTCCTAGTGCACATACAGTGTTGACCCATTTCAAGTTTACGTCCCTGGGTTGACAATGAAATGAACCTTCATGATGAGTAAGGTAACTACTTAGTGTAGATGTCTAATCTCTAAGTCATAGCTCTAAGGGCTTAGTTATTGAACCATTAGAGGAGGCCAACAATGTTTTCGTATACATGTGAATTGTTTGACAATAATGTTTTCGTAGGCATGTGAATTGTTTGACAATAATGTTTTCATAGACATTTTGCATACATGTCTAAGAAAACATTATTGTCAAACAATTCACATGCCTTGTCCACCCTTCCATTTTGAGCCTATCTTGCAATCATGGCATGCCACATTACCACATTTCTTTAAGGTATTCCATCCAAAAAATTCATATGAACATTGGCAAGCTAGTGAGCTCACTAGCTTGCCAATTCGGTAGGGTTGACAAGGTAGGGACAACGTGAAAAAATGCCTCATAGGAATGGGGACTCACGGTGCTTGCCAATTCGGTAGGGGCAACTTGAAAAAATGCCTCATAGAAATGGGGACTCATGGTGATGTAAATCACCGTGAGTCCCCATTTCTATGAGGCATTTTTTCACACTGCCCCTACCTTATAAATCACCATGAGACCCCATTTCTATGAGGAATTTTTTCATGCTTCCCCTACCTTGACAACCCTACCACATTGTCTTGTGGCAAGCCATGATTGCAAGATAGGCTGCACCTTTCCCCATGTTCCTAACTTAGCCTTGAATAAAGAGTCTTGAAATAGTGGAGAGAAGGGTTAGAATCCCTTATAGGTAGACTAATCAAGGAAACATTTAAAATATATCACAACATTAGTGATGAGGTAAATTTAGAAATAGAGATGAAAACCAAAATAGATTCAAAGATCTATCAATGTGGGAGGAGTATATTCCAATTTTGTAGAGACATGTATGGAAAATTTGGTAGCATAGACAATGCAATCAGCTGTTTGATAAAATGCACACCACCATGAGACCCCATTTCTTTGAGGAATTTCTTCAAAAAGTTGATTGCCTTGTCGATGCTGTTTGATAAAATGCTTTGGTAGACATGTATGGAAAATTTGGTAGCATAGAAAAGGAAATCAGCTACTTGGTATAACTGTTTAACAAAATACCTCAATGAGATATGTCCTCGTGGACTAGAATGATTGCAAGATATGCACAAAATGGATTTATTGAAAAGGTTTTAGAAAATTTCAAGCATATGCAATTTGTAGGTGTAAAACGAAATTCAACTACATTCTCCAACATTCCCCATGCCTATACCAAAATGAAAGCTTTGGAGAGTGGTATGCACATCCATAATAAAGGATTGAGAAATGATGTATTATTTTACTGATTGAGAAATGGTGTATTATTTTACTTACTTATAACTTTTGTTATATATATGTGTATACAAAATGTGGAAGCATACACAAGGTAAGTCAATTGTTTAACAAAATGCCTCAAAGAGATGTGGTTTAAAAATGTAATTGGCAAGTGTAAAGAATTGTGTAATTTAAAATGTGCATTAACAAGCTAAGGTTGTAATGAAAAACAAACAATGATCAACATAGAATATGCAAAATAACAAAAATCAAAGCAAGCCAAAATAGAATGAAAGAAAATGTGTAAAGACTTCACGTACCTAAAAAATCAGAGTTTCAAATGGAGGAGTTCTACCCAATTATGTAGCCTTTGCTTCTTCTTTATTCAAACTCAACAATTTTACTTTTTAAAAAGCTTGTTCCCCTCCAAACTTCAATTGTATATCACTCTTGAACAAAATTCAGACTTGAATTCATATTATATGCCTTTCAACGTGAAAACTCTACAATTTCATGCAAAGGTGGTGGAAAGATCATGAAAAAGGTGGTGGAATGTGAAAAACTTGCATGCACACTTCACAAAATCATCAAAAAACTTTTTTTTGTTGGAACACGCGCATAACTAGGAGAATATGCAAAATGTGGGCCTTAAGATCACGGGTATATTGAGTTTTTTTATCATTTTTAGAGTAGGATAAAACACGCTCGCATTATAACGTGCTCCCGTTATAACGCGAGCGCATTATTATAATGCGAGTGTGTTATGTCTTGCCAAAACAACGACCATATCTCTAATACTTCAAAACTCGCTCGTGTTATGAGATAGTTGATTTTTTATAGATTTAATTTCTCTCTTTCTCTCTATCCTCTACCTTCTACCCTTAAACCCTCTACCCTCTACCCTCTATCTATCGACCAATCCATCCCCCTCTCTCTC
>VDFB02273100.1:101831-113056 GCA_007258455.2 Sequoia sempervirens | reverse complement strand
GGATTGGTTGACGCTTGGAACCTTTGGACTCTCCAAACTTGGGAAGATGAGCACGATGGGTGGATAATGGAAGGTGCATGGAATTAGGACCAACTACTTGATATAATTTTGCATGTCGCTTTGAAAAGCCTCGCTTTGATTTTGTGTGGACATCTTTGATGGATACCTTTCCCTCTTTTAGTTTTCCCCACAGTTTCTTTGACTGATGGAGTTTGATAGGGATGATCTTTCTTTGTATTCTTTGGTATCCATGCGTATTTGATTTGTCCATTATGCTTTTCAACTTCTTTTGCTTTGATAACGTTCTTCGTACTTTGATTCAAATCTTTCTTTTGACGTTGGTCCCAATTCATGGATGGGGTGATGGGTGGATGAAGATACATGGCGTGGCTGGTTGTAGTATTGACACTAGCTTCATCATAAGGACTCTTCGTGCTCCCTATGTTGATGTTTGCTTGAGATGAAGTTGCCCCCAGTATGGTGATAGTATCACCTTCATGCTTTGATTCTACTTGCTTTGAGATATTTTGTTCAGTAAATGTGTTTTGACAAATGATCACTGTAGATGACATTGTTTCAATTTTTCGCTCTGCTAACTCTGGATTATCCTGTTCTTTCTGACTTGTTTCCTTGAGTGGATAATGTTCGATATCTTTATTCATGATGTCCTCAATCTAAACTTGGGACATGTTTGATCCTGATGTTGACAACTCCATTTGATTGTAGGAGTTAAGAATCTGCTCTTTTTGTGTAACAAAATTTTGTTCTAAATGAAGATCATCTACGTGCCCATCTGTAGAAAGCATCCCATGGGTAGATGGAGGAGTATGGATATGATCATCTTGCATAGATAGGAGAGTGTCCATCAGATTATTGTAGTATCTTGAAGATACAAATTCTTGATCTTGATTAATTTCGAAGTTGCTTTTAACATGCTTTGGATCAAGTTCTTGACATGGGTCAGTTCCAAAGGATGGACTGCTTACAAATGGCTCTTGGATATCTTCATTATGCATGGGAAGTGGCTTAATATCTTCATGATTTTTGAGTGGACTTGGATCAGGTGTTGAGTTGAAGATTCCTTCAATATCGGCAATCATGAGGTCGAAGGATGTCAATATGTCTTGGAAAGGACCATTGCTAGACCTTGGTGAAAGATTCTGATCATGCTTTGGCATAAATTCTTGAGATATGTCCTCTACCTCATTAGGTGATGTAGATACATTTTCAACATGATCACTGGTCGATGCCTCGTTGGATGAAGCGAAAACATCTTTATTGATGGATAGATTTTGAACATTGTTTTCAACAATTGCAATAGAGAGATTTCTAATGTCTTCAACCATAGGGTCAAATGATGTTGACATTTGTGGAATTGGATCATTGTTGGGTATTGTTGGTGGATCATGATCATGATTGAGAAGTGACTCTTGACATATGTTCATTTGATCATTGGATGGAATAGACACAACTTCAACGTATTCAATGACGAAGTGATCTTGATCTTTGTTCTCAACAGTTGTCATCTTTTGTGTTTGTGCTCGTGTTGGTTGGGTAGCTTGAGAGGCTTGGACAACTTGAGAGGATTGTTTCACACTTTGAGCTTGTGTTGCTTGTTGCATGGCTAGATATTGTTGGTATCCCTTTTGAAAAGCAGCTTGTAATGTCGCGTTGTATTGGATTGATGTGGTGGAAATTGGTGGTGGTGGGGGTGGTGGTGGATTCGAAATCATGTTGGATGTAGTCACAAGTGTTTGAGATACGCTCGGAGCGATCATGGTAGTAAGGGGTTGAGATGTGATGGGCGTGATAATGGTGTTTGGAATGATTGCAGGGATAGTGATGGTCGGAATGAACGAGGTGATAGGTCCTTGGGAGACTGTATTTCGATTTGGGATCAATGCTGTTGTTTGATTAGATACCATCTGTTGGTGCGATGTCGATGGTATATTCGAAGGATTTGACATGATGGTTTGATTGATGTTAGGTGGATTGATTTGGGTGGCATGATTGGTGTTAGGTAAAGGGGGAAGCCCTAAACCAAGGAATGATGTTGGTAATGGTGGTGGAGATTTCCCTTGGCGCAATGCCTCAACTATTTTGGAAAGTTTCGCAATTTGATCTCGCCAAATTTGTTCTTCATTTTGATCTTGACTCACTTGAGATAGTTGATTTGGCTTGTGTTCAAGTAGTTTTGGCATGCATGCTTGTCGTTTTTGAATGGGATCATGGACGAATGGATTTTTGATGTCATTTTGATTTGGGATGATGTTCAGATTTGGCATGATAGGATGAACAATGTTGGCATTGGGAATCATTTTTCCAAAGGTGTCTGAGTTAGGATTCATGTTTCGAAAACTCGCACTTGGTACATCCACATTTGGTTTGTAGGGATTTGGTGGAATGATGTTGCTCGTTTCAAGGCTCATGCATTGATTATTCAATTGGTGGATTTGCAGATTTGGACTTAGATCTATCATTGGGAAATGTGTTCCAAACTTTGACATGGGAAATCTGCATGTAAGACCACTTCAAATACTCATTAGAAATGTTAATCTAAACACACAAATCTGCAAATACCTCCATGAAATAGAATATCTATGCTAAAGAAATGCCACAAGTAACAAAAACAACATCAAGAAGACATTTTAAAAGCAAGATAAACACTTATTCCATGTTGGATTGGTGTCACATGTGCTAGTGACCCTTTCCCAATCCTTGATCAAAGCTCAAATGATAAAATGCAAATGGAAATGATGGATTGATGATGAACAAGATCAAATCTCAAATGAAGAGAGTGACCTTGCAAGAGATTGTGGAGATTGTGAAGGATTTGCTCAATGTTGAAGCCTCTATTTGAAGATTTCAAATGCTAAGATTGTTGAAGAGGGACCAATGTGGGATTAAGATTCTGCCAATGAGATAAGGACACTTGTCATCATGTGATTAGTTGATGTATGTGCAAGATTTGGGAAGAGTGCCCAAGAGGGGGAAATTTTGAATTCAAATTTGCAATAAATTTAGAGAGGAGGACAAGAAAGAACAGCAATAAATGCCCTGTTTGACTTGTCATGTTGAGAGAAAATGAGGTTTTAATAAATCAATAAAATTGATTTATTGTGCAAGTGGCTAGGTCTAGATAATGCACGTGGGATGTGATTAGCATTAGGTTAGGATTAGATTAAGTTAATGATGATTAGGCTGATTTAATGCTGATTAGATGATTTGACTTTTTGGACTTTGGTAATTGATTTATTTAAATCAGAAAATGATGAAATATAATTTAGGATTTGATTTAAATGGAGTCCTGATTTATTGAATTAAATGGATGATGCAAAATGAAGGTTGAATGATAATGTTTATTTGATAAATGAGATTATTTAATGAATGGATTAAAGGTGATGAATGGACCTAATGCAACATCTAGTTTGACTGAATCCGATCGAATGCATAATGTAAAATTTGCATGTCTACACATATATAGTTATAACAATTGTCATGATTGTATGACACAGTTATATTAAACTATCTAGAAGGTATATGTAAATGATACCAAGATGAGTACATGTTACTTTTTCATGAATTATGATGTTAGTAATGCAATGGGAATGATAGCATGTTAGATATGTCATGATTGATAGGTTATGATGTTATGCAAACCATGTTGGTAGTTTATCCTTGAATGGTTACTCATATTTCCTCGAAAGTAGGAGAATAGTCTATTCCCTAGGGTTAGGGTATACACTTGAATAGGACTATATTGATATGCAACAAGAGGGTTGTAAAATGTATTATATATATATATATACTTTCTAGTTTCCTTTCTAAATGGATACTATCTTATACCTAACTAAGAGTCTATACCTATTCACGATATTCTAGTCTTAAAGAAGAGGACTTCCGTTTCGACAACCCAAAGCCATAATGCATGGAGACTATAAGGTGTAGAAGCACAAGCTCCTCTCAAGCTAAAAATGTCCTCTAGATTAGATATGAATCTAGTGAACATTGTAAACATGTGAATATATGAGTCATTGTGTAAGAAAGGAATTATGATAATTTATAAACATGAAAATGTAGTAATCTTATAGGATAACTTGGAAAGAACCATGGGAAATGGAGAATTTGATCAAAAGGGCATGTTGATGAGAGAAATCATATTAGTTTGATATGAATGTTTGTAGAATTTGATTGTAATAGTCAAATAGTGATAACTAGAGGGTATTATCATAATATCTAGGATATCATAAACCAAGTGTATGCTTGTATGAAATGTGATGTCAAAAATGGTATGGTATAGAAGTGTTATGTTGAGATTGTTAGTTTATGATGTTATGTAAACCTATGTTGGTAATGAGGTTTTTTCCTAGGAATAGGATAAACCAAGCCTAGTAATAACCTAATTGATCAGTTAAATCACTTGAATGTTACATCACTTTTTATGAAATTATTGTTATGTGTGTGTGGAAAAACCTAGTCAAGAGTTATTTATGGTCATTATATTTACCAAGTTGAGTGAGGGGGTGGGTGAACATATGAAACCACTTCATAGGAAGTGAGTTTGATTTAATATCAAATCTTTATGATATATATATGAAATCTCTGGCCAGAGTAAGTGTAAGTTTCCACTGCGTACACTTGTCGGTTCACTATGAGACAATATTGCATAGCTAGTAGGGAATTCCATGCATGTAGGAGGGTATCCATTGTATGGAAACACTAGCTATGTAGGAAACAACATCATGCTCAGGTAGGCTTATATTAGATGGTTTCCAGACAAATCTCTTCGTTGAAGGGAAGGCCATCTTACCAATTAGAAAGATGTGTAGGGGACTGTAGTAAGTTCATGGCTGGAGGAAAAGCACTTGGGTGATACTCTCCCTCATGCAGTTGGTGGCTGAGACTTGAGGATGTATGCTCCAGTAGGGGACATCTCGACCAATTGTACTCTTGATCCATTTAGCTCTTGTAATCCATGTAAGCTTTTGAAAGCTATGTATGTAATCATGATCTTGTATCTTTGTGGAAAATGTATTTGAGTAATGAAATCATTACTTGGGTTATGTAATGTTACTTTATTCATGCAATAAATTTTTTAAATGGGTTTATTTCGAATATGCAGATCTTTGTCATTGAATTGGAAAATATTTATTACTATGTGTTGGTAAACTTAAACTTTTCACATGTGGGTTAAAACTTAGGTGAAATCATTAGGGTAAACTTTAGGCTTGTTACACCCATATCCAACAATATAACAACCATCATGGAGGAAATATCCACATTCACATGATACCTATGAGAGGAAGACATCTCAAAGAACCATACAAATGGCATGTAAAATGATAGATGTATAAGATTTTAAAATATTTTTGAGCTTGTTATCTAAAATCTTGCCCCTAAAAGTTATTTGGCTCTTCTTCACTCTCAAACCCATCATCGAATCCATGATGTTTTCAATGTTACAAACATTAGATTGTCATATAAAATTGGTTTCTTCCATCTTCAACATAATAACATCATCAATGCTTTGTCCCTTATAGCCACCATTCCAACTCTCCAATGAGCCATCCACCCCAACTTAATTAAACATGATAAAAATTTCCCTTCCAAGTGTGTGGAGATTACTAATGTTCTTGTTGTAATATTCTTTGATAATCCACCTTATTTATAAAGAAACAAATGTTAGGCATGGATATTACCAATTTTGCATAAGAATCTACTTTCATATTTATATCACAATAAACATGAGTGACTTTGTAATCCTATAGTTGATTTATAAATGACTAACACAACCTTAAATATTCCCAAATTTCCAATTTGAGGTCAAATTATTTCTTATGGCATTTAAAATTATTTGGGAATCTCCCTCTATGATAATAATATTCAGTCCCAAACATTAGCGCTCTTGAAGGATAGAGATTTAGTAGAGTGGTTTAAAGATGTTAGAGGGAACTTGGGAGTGGGAATCTCATAGGCTAGTTCATAAGGAGTTGGACTTGGGTTGGTAACGCTATGGAAGGTTGTGTCGAAAGTAGTAGGAGTTGGTGGCTATCAGGGATAGTGGATTCACCACACGAAAGGAAATTGCAAGAAATTTTGGGCATAGAGGTTAGGAGATTAATAGTGTTGAGTGATGATTTGAAGTCGTATTAATGTGGTTGTGGTATGGCTTGTGTCATAATTAGGCTTACATAGTCACATGGTGATGTTGAAGAGATGAGATCTTGTGTTGTTGTGTTGGGAGTTTAGTTGACGACACAACTTACCAAGGTCTTCATGGATGCAGTAATCAAAGTTTCGTAAGGTATGTATAGATCAAAGGTGAAGTAAATATAGAGTTCTTGCAGAGGGTTTTTGAGTCATGGATTTAGGAATGTGGAGATAAGTCAAGGACAAAAGGAATGTTCTCACAGTAATGGTAGTGAGTAGGACTCAGGTTTTCAGGGAGGAAATCATGGGTAGGACTCATGTAGAACCAGAGGATAAAGGTTGTAGCATGAACTCAATGAATCTAGAGAAGTTAAGGATAAGATTCTTGTAGTGGAGATCAATATGGGGTATGATGGCAACATCAAGTACGACTAGGTTAGAAATGGTGTTGATGCAGTGGATTTTGGTTTGAAAGCAGGGCATGTACTTAAAAATCCCTCTAGTAGGTCTTAATCAAGAAGCAATGAAGGATGTACCTTGATTTGAATTATTTAGAGTGGGGGAGGATATAAGGGACTAGGTGCTCACTAGGTGGGCACTCCAAATAAAAATGGGTTGGCACCAAAAGTGGTGCAATTCAACCCCAAAAGTGGACTAGGGATCCCAAAAAGAGTGTTGGGGGCACTCCAAAAGTGAAAATGGGTTGGAATCATAAGTGGACCATATTATCCCAAAAAGTGGAACAAGGTGTTCCAAAAATGTGGACAAGGGGTGTCCCCAAAAGTGGACTAGGTCCATAGATCCAAAAAGAGGACTAGGTCTTAGGGGTAAAAAGTGTACAAGTTTGGAAGAAATTAGGCAAGAGGAGAGCTAGGGTAGCTTTTCCAAACTAGAAGTTGTAGTGATTGATTGAGATGATTAGGGGTCATACTGAGAATTGTGGTGATTTCCTATATAAGAGTTTAGGGTATTTGCTCAAATTGTCTATTGTGGTGAAGATCCCAATAATGTGCTCAACCTACCAAGGTATAGGAATCAAATAAATAAGTATTATAGAGGGGTATGGTCATTTGAAGTGGGTGGTGATAATGGGAAAGTACAAAGAGTGTACAAAGGTGTTTGAGAGCTCAATGAATCATGGAGGGTGAACTAGGCCACCTCTCCTTAGGGATGAAGTGTAGACTAGACATCTAGGCTGAGTTAGGTTTTCTACATGGATTTTAGGGATGAAGAAGAGTAGTCCCACCTTGTCACAAAGTGGTGGGGTTTCTAGAAGGAAGTAGGCATGTCGCCCCTATCCTAGTTAAGTAGAGTAACTAGGCCAATTGAGGTGATGACTTCCAAGGGGAGTTTTCCAAGTTGGAACTAGTGAATCGAAGAAGCTAGGCCCCATATGGGGGAGATGATCACAATGTGTTGGGTTGTTTACATCGGATGTTGGTGCTCATAGAGATGGGCTAGAAATGTTGAGTGTTGTGTGAATCTTGGAGTCCATGTTGCAATGTGAGAGTGGTATGTTGTGCTAGGTGCACACCCTTGTTGCCTTGAGGTTGTAGAGGTTGCATTGAGGTTGTTGGTAGGGTATAGGGCACAAAGTAGAACCTACCGCAACCCATCACAAATCATGTGTGAAACATTAGTTCAACAAGGGAGATAGGTTAAGGGGTTCCCTATAAGGGCCATGTCTCTAGAAGAGACTAGGATTTGATATATGAATCTAATAGATAACATAATAGAGAGATATTATAGATATATAATAGAGATATAATTGACTGTAAGGAAAAGCAAAGACTAAGACTTTCACATGTAATGATTATCTAAATATATCTATGGAGTGATAAGGATTTAATGGATATTTTTGTTATGGATGATTGTTGTGTATGATTAAGTTATACCTAAGTTACTGTTAGATATAGTTCTTTACTGCACTTACTTTTTTCTACCACTGTATCCTCTAGAGTATAAAATTAATACATAAGGGATACTAGGGTACAAATCTTCAAACTATAATTCCCCATTTTCCTCTTGCTAACATTGGTTTCATTGTTGAGATTCTACATAGGGCAATGAAGGAATTCAGAGTAAAAGGACATCCATAGCAAAAGAAAAAAATGTAGACACCTCTGTGAGAGGGGGGTAAACACTTAAGGGATGACAAATGGAAAGGGTGAAGGGATCTGAAAAGATCCCTGAAAAGATGGAACATTGTTAGGAAACCTAAAAATCAAAATAAACATGAAATAAAAAATTGGTTGATGCAAGATTGCTCATAAACCTTGGATGGTCTTGAATCACATTGTAGTGAGGGCATTGAGAAAGAAGGATAATGTATCCATGGTTGAAAATTTTGAGAAAATATAAAAAGGAAAGTGTGAAAGGATAATAGTTTGTTAAAAGGTTGTCTATCTTTTGTTTAATAAGGTTGTTAAAAAAGGTTTTTGTAAGTGTAAGAATGTCTAGTTCATAAAAATGTAAATAAAAATAAACACACTAAACTAAAGATGTTCCTTTTAATTACTTGAGTTACATTTATTTACTTAATAATTTAATTTCAACTAAAAATAAAAGTCAATGGATTAATTTTTAAATTTAATTAAGTAAAAATAATACAAAGTTGAGCTTGAAATATAAATAAGAGAAGGTTAGAGTAAGCTTGTTTGGTTTCAAAAGTTGTTGAAGTGGTAGAGAGCTAAAAAGACATTAGGAGAATATTTTAGATGACTAAAATTAGGTTTAGAAAATGTCACAATTGAAAATATCCTAAAATATGTGGTAATGTTTGTAAAATCGAATAACAATATCCCCAAGGTGTAGAAATGTCTCATATGATGTGAAAATGTCTTTTTGACACGACATTATCTTTTAGGTGTAGAAATGTTTGTGTTTGGTAACATAAAATATAGTAGGTTTTAGAATATATACCACCTACTACAGTACTTGCCAAGTCTAAAAAGTAGGAGAAAATGAGTGTTTATCGAACATTTAGGAGCTTGTGTTGGTTAATCCCCTAAGAAACATGTTTCAACATAAAGTATAGAAAGAGGTGTGTGGCCCTATGATGTTAGTGCATAAAAGTATAATAATGGAGATGGGTGTGTGTGCAACATCTATAAAAGATATCTTAGGTGGTTTCAATATATATATAAGTGTTAAAGAGAATAATGATTTTTTTTCTATTTCAATAGTTTGTTTAAATAAAAGAGTTTAAAATTGATTTGAATACTACACATAAAATAAGATTGAGAAAAATACATACATTTTATTAAAAATACAAATTTAAATGTATAACATATACACAAACCTAAGTAAATAAATATTTATCAAATATGAAAAACATATTCAACTTATATTCCCAAAAAAATTCATATTTATTGTAAATAAACACCTAAATAAAAACAAAGTGAAAATTTACTGAACATAGATTTTTCAAGCAATCGAGATTAACTTATTGTCCAGCGTACGAAGCGAAGGTGATCGTGACATAATAAGAATGGGGTATAGCAAAACATTATTATATAGATTAATATAGATTGTAGAGAGAACAGTTTTCGTTCCGGACTCCGTGGCCCAATGGATAAGGCGCTGGTCTACGAAACCAGAGATTCTGGGTTCGATCCCCAGCGGAGTCGCTTACGTACCTCCACATTTTTGAAGTGATAAAACAATCTTCTGTCTAGCAACAGTTATGATTTTAGATTATGGAAATTGGATAAGTGGAGTTTTATGCCATCTATTAATGGATTTTCAGTATCTATCTTTCTCACGGGGATTGGTTCTATTTGGCGAGAACGCTGTACACAGAAAAGTGCCTACCAAGGATTGATCCCTGTGCACACAGAAAAAGCCTACCAAAGATTGATCCCTGTGGGTGCAGTTGGCAGTGAGAAGGTAGGTGATTGAAACGAAATTTGATTCCCTGTTTCCGTCTCAAAGTAGGATCAGAAAGCAAACAGTCTCACCACACCGTAAATAGCTAATGAAATTATAAGGCATAACATCAGAGGTTTATTTTTAACAAATTTAGAATCAAATTAATTATCAGAGACAGGTCAGAAATTAGGACAAGTAAAGGATATTGATATTTGAGACCAAAATCAAAGCAGGCGAGTAAAATTGAAAGTTTGAAAATGCTACAGTTGGAGGAGTTAAAGAGTTGGCTGTAAACAGGATGAACAAACAAGGGCAATACATACACTGTACCAGAAAGCAAAAAAAGAAAGCAATAAGGGTTTGATCCCGAATACAGGGGAATTCTACATAAAGATAAAAAGTACTGGAAAAGAAAGCAGAGAAGTGATTTAAATCAACCAGGAAGCAACCATAAAAAGGTGAGATCCTAACAATATAAAATGCCATGGAAGATGAAAACCTTGCAATGGCAGACCTCACTGAAGACTAGATCTTCGATAGCACAAGCTGAACTTCAAATGAAGATGAAGATCTTGTAATGGAAAATCTCACAGAAAAAAAAACTTTCATATTTACATCATAGCTATGGAGGTACATCATACATTCTAGGTAAATCACAGAAGGGTAAATTTTAACAGCAAGCAAATCCTTCATCAAGACATCATACTTTAAGAAAAATCTCACCTTTGATACAGTGTATGGCCACATTGATATGTATAGAAAGGAAGATGGTCTAATTAGCATAGTGAATGGCTGGTTATATGACACTTGGATAGCTAGGTGGCTAAATAGTTATGAATAGCTGTAGTCTATATGCCAGATATGTAAAAAGAGTAAGGGAGAGGGGTTTATAGTGGGCCCCCTTAACTTTGAAGTCTTATATGGAAATTTCAAATCACTCCCAAATTTGTACAACAGTTTATTTGGCAAGTCCCCTGCCTATAATTAAAGTTTCAAGATCACGTCGTCAAATATGATGCCACATGCTTTTTGTCGAGGTGTCCAAAAAGGTCAAAAGACAAAGTGAGACGAATAGTGGAACATTGATGTGGCATGACATGATTTGTACTTTTTTTTGTACTTTATAAATAAAAATTGCAACACAACAGGGTATTAAAATGCTCCACTATGGGGCTCACTGCAGACTACTTCTATACCCATTATTG